>JAJMDM010000182.1:0-35752 GCA_030573555.1 Hanseniaspora hatyaiensis (nom. inval.)
ATGTATATGCTTACAATTATATATTAAGGTGACAACTTTAAAACAAGATGATCGGACATTACAACAAACGCGTTATTGGTACATAAATTATTATATCCGTGGTTTTTTATTTCATTTTTTTTTCTTGGGCTTCTGTTTTTTAAAAACTAAAGCTAACGACAATGAATGTTCACCTTAATTCTGTATAATACGGAGACAGACAGGCAGTCATTAATAACAAGAGAGTATTGGGAGCCGAACAACCTATACATTCAATCATAGCTTAGGCCTTTAAATGACAAAAACCCGAATACATCAGGCATTATAAAACAGCATTTGAAAAAAGCTTTGATATATTTAAACCGCACTATGAAACCCATTAACATATATTTTCAGTTGCTTGACCAACACATTCCGATTTCTTTGCAGGGCGTAGACCACCCGGTGATATTGAGATTTATTGGCTACTTGCAATCACTGGACACGCTGTACTGCGGGTTTGACATACTCGAGCCAGGACGAGGAAAAAACGATGGCTCATACAAGGGAGTTCGATATTTTGAAACGCAGTTTTTCAAAAGTGGCGTCTTCATACCGTTCTACAAGGTTGATAAGGATCTTGATGCATATCTGCTTACCATGAAGCAGAAAGACACGGACAGACACATAGAAAGCAGCAGTAAAAGCAAAATTATAGAGAACAATGAAAACACTATCAAAGACTTGGAGAACCAAATCAAGACTCTGCGTGCTGAGATCAGCGGGCTGACCACCGAAAAGCAGAATCTTGTTCAGCTTGTGGACAGCAACCAAGCCTTGATATCCGACTTTGAAGACATGATTAATCTTGTTGAGCCAAAGCTTTCTGACTGTGTTGAGAAAATAGAAGAGTTGCAAGAGAAAAACAAGCTTTTGTTGCAGGAAAACGAGGAATTGAAGGCCCAGATACGGCAAAACGTGGACGAGGATATGGCTCTCCATTCTGAAGACTACGACATGGATATCAAGGAGTCTGATCCCCTCAAACTAACTCCTGTCAGAATGGCTGGTAAGTTTTCTCACTTGGGAGATGTGCACAACGTGTAGCGGCAGTCTCATTCTACACCAAAGCTTTTTGTTCTTCTTTTTTTTTTTTTCTCTTTTTCGATATTCCTGTAACTGCTGGTATTTCCATAGGAAAAAAGGCCTTGCTTGCCTGTAGCACATTTTTTCAGACTGGAACTTCCACTAATGAAAAATGAGTGAAGAAAATTTTTTTTTTTTTTTTATATTTAATTTTCTTTTTAAAAATTTAAAAACTTAATCTCGGTGAGTCATGAATCATGAGAGTTAACGTAATCATTTTTTTTTTTAATTTAAAAAAATTTTATTTTTAAAGAGCATTTTAATCTACTGTTGGATGAATTGGGCATTTGATGCTAACAATGAAAACTCTTGTAATGGAAAAAAAAAAAAAAGTGGCCTGAAAAACCATACCAACTTAAACAACCAACGATCCAAATCTTTTAATATGGGCTCTCCTGTATATCCACTATTTTCCATCCCAGATGAATGGAAGAACAACTTCAATAAATGGGCATTAAGTTCCAGCTACTTAATCAACTACCAAACCTTTTCCCAAGAAGAATTGAAATCTGTGCTAAACAAAAGCTTCAGAAAAAACGTATATTTATTTTCTCCTGTTGATCCTAGAAACTCATTAACTGCCGAAGGCGAAGACAAGTTAATCGAACTGTTGAATTTAGGATTTTCCGGTATTAAATATATCCAAATAGCCGGCTCTTCTTCTACATCCAGTAGCTCCAGCAGCATTGCTGACGAGAAATTTGAAGGTCTAAAAGCTACCTCCATCATTTCTTCTCACGAAAGCTATGCTGACAGCATTTTGCCTTTGCTGAAAACCGACAGAAAAGATGGCTTATACACAACTCTAGTCACTGACTCTTACAACAAAGCTTTAGGTGTTTGCTACTCTTCTAAAGATTCCTTAAAATTGGCTTTTGAGCAACAAGTTGGTGTTTACTACAGTAGATCTAGAGACGAGATCTGGGTTAAAGGAAAAACTTCTGGAAACACTCAGCAACTATTGTCTGTTGACGTTGACTGTGATGCTGACTGCTTGAAGTTTACAGTTGTGCAAAAAGGTGAAGGATTTTGCCACGAAGACACAAGATTCGACTGCTTCGGCAACTTGAAGTCTAATTCCTTTGGCCTAAACGATTTATATGATGTAATTAACGAAAAGTACCTAGACACCAAAGGAAGATTGAATTCGAGCGAAGACTATGATTTGAAAAAATCATACACCCAAAGATTGTTTTCTGAAAAAGACTTGTTGGACAAAAAGATATTAGAAGAAAGCAAAGAATTCATTGAGGCTACTGAAAAAGACCACATTGCTTTTGAATTTGCTGACTTGGTTTACTTTGCTTTTGCTAAGCTGGCTTCAAACGGTGTTACCATAGCTGATGTTGAAGACAATTTAAGAAAGAAACATTTGAAAGTCACCAGAAGAAGAGGCGATGCCAAGCCTGAAGCCAAGGCTGAAGTCAAGAAAACAAAGGAAGCTGAAGTTAAAGATGAACCTAAATATTTGGATTCTGAAATTGAACTAAAGGTTGTAGAATCAGGCGATTCCGAAGGTGTTCAAAAAGCATTTACAAGACCAATTCAATCCACTAGCAATATTATGGCATTGGTTGAGCCAATCATCAACAATGTTAAACAATACGGCGATGCGGCTTTGCTGGAGTTAACAGCAAAGTTTGATAAAGTTGTTTTAGAAAAAGCTGTTTTAACAGCTCCGTTCCCAAAAGAATACGTTGAATCTTTAAGCACTGAAATGATCGATGCTTTAGACATGGCCATAGGCAATGTTGAAAGATTCCACAAGGCTCAGTATGATCAAAACGCCACTTTAGCCATTGAAACCCAACCAGGTGTATTGTGTGAAAGATTTGCTAAGCCAATTGAATCCGTTGGTTGCTATATTCCAGGAGGTACTGCTGTTTTGCCATCTACTGCCATCATGCTAGGTGTCCCAGCAAAAGTTGCTGGATGTAAGCAGATTGTGTTTGCCACTCCTCCAAACAAGGAGGGCAAAGTTCCAGCCGAAGTTGTATACGTTGCTGAAAAAATTGGATGTGACTTGATTGTACTAGCTGGTGGTGCCCAAGCTGTTGCTGCAATGGCCTACGGAACCAACAGCGTACCAAAAGTTGACAAAATTTTGGGTCCAGGTAACCAATTTGTTACTGCTGCCAAAATGTATGTTTCACAAGACACCGGTGCTCTATGTGCCATTGATATGCCAGCTGGACCATCGGAAGTTTTAGTTATTTGTGACAAAAAAGCAGATTGGGATTACGTTGCCAGTGACTTGCTATCTCAAGCTGAACACGGTGTTGACTCCCAAGTTGTGTTGATTGGTATCGATTTAGATGAAGACTACTTAAAGAAGTTGCAAAACGCCATCAAGGAACAAACCTTGAATCTACCAAGAAAGGAAATCATCAAAAGATGCCTGTACAACAGTGCTATAGTCAACTGTAAAACCGTTAACGAAGCATTCAAGCTGTCCAACAAATATGCTCCGGAACACTTAATTCTGCAAATTGAAGATGCCCACTCATATGTTCACCTGGTTGAAAACGCAGGCTCCATCTTTGTTGGAAGTCTGACTCCTGAATCATGTGGTGATTACTCATCAGGTACAAACCACACACTGCCAACCTATGGATTTGCAAAACAGTACAGTGGTGTCAACACTTCTACATACCAAAAATTCATCACTTGCCAGTACGTCAATGAAAGAGGTTTGAAGACCATTGGTTACAGTGTCATGAACATTGCCAACAGAGAAGGCCTAGATGCTCACAAGATGGCTGTCAAAATCAGATTGCAGAAGCTAGGAGTTGATGTTGAAAAGTATTGAAGACCCCACATGTGACCTGCGCTGCCGTGCATGCATGCAAGTAAAAGAACCGGGCGCGCAAGTCCCGTATGTATATAATTATCTGAATGTTTATATATTCAAGAGTTTTTAAAATATGGGTGCATATTGTGCAAGGCTATGGATGAATAAAGGATCTCTGCTTGTTTACATCGATGTAAACAAGCAAGTACGGGAACTGCGTTTAACTAAGACTGCACAAGCATGCACGCAGCCAAGGAGTGAATATTCACTTACATCGACATTCAGGTGCCGCCTGCATTGTGCTTAGCTTTTTCTTACAAAAAACGTGACCAGCAGTCTGCCTTTAACATTCTGACCTGTGGGTATTTATTCCCGCAAGGCGTCCACTCCTCATCACGTGCTGGCTCTCCTGAGTTGAAAAAAAGAAAAACGTGGGTGACCAGCTGACGCATGCTGCTTTCGAGGAGTTCCCCTCACCGTTTGTCCTTTGCAGGACAAGAAAAAAAAAAAAACCAGCCCCTCTTTTTTATTTTTCTTTTCTGATCACGATATTATTGTAATAAAACGGTAGGGTGATTTTCAGCCAACAGTTGAATATAACGCCATTAAGACTTTGCTAGTGGACTTTTGGGTAGGAGGAAAAAAGAGGTTGTATGACTTAGTTTTGACATTTTAAGGAGAAAATGAATGACTCTTGGGAACTGCATTTTTTTTTTTTCTCATAGACTGCTTTGAATGTATATAAACCAGTGTTGTGGCACATGAGGCATATTGTCTGTGTACGCACTGAGCTATGATAATGCCAGATTACCTATTATATCTTTCAACCATTGATTGACAAAGAAGCTAAGGTAAAACCAGTACACTACCACATAGTAAAAGAGTCATACTTGATTCAAAGCGATATTCGGATTTATCAGCCATACACAGCCTTTTTTTTCAAGCAAAAATAAAAGCTAACAAAAAAAAAAAAAGACAAATAAAAGTAGCATCAAAAAACAAGATACATTTTTTTTTTCTGTTGCCTGCTCATTTTCACTATATTTAATGAAAACTAGCTGATTATAATAAAAAAAAAGAAATGTTCAAAGCCAACCAAATACTATACCAAAGATCCAGATCCCATTTTGTGTCGAACATCCGCAAACTTAACAGACAAGCTGTGCAAAGCCATTTGATAAAAACATACTCCATCGCACAACTTCGCCAGATACAGTTAGAACAAACACTCGAGCAGCAGATCAGAGAAGAACAACTACTTGAAGAAGAAGAATACGAACCAATGACCACTCCTTTGATTACACCATTGAGATTATTCAAGCAAATCTTGAAGCAGCATAACAAGCAATTCAAAAACGAACCTCAAATGAAAAAATTAGGTGACGAATATGTCAAGCTGGAGTTTAAAAGACATGCCAACATAGAAAACCCGCTATACATTGTAGGATTCATAACCAAATGGCAGGACTATTTGTATCAACTATCTAACGGTGAGTGGCAAGAGGGCTCTTTGTCTGAGGAGATGCTAAATAAAATGAGCTCTGAGCAAATAGGCCAAATATATGAACTAATGAAAGCTTCCCAGGAAGTTGAACAGCATAAATAAGTCATTCCTATATATTTATACAAACCATAACGCTAATTTATTAATAAACCCCAAGATTTCAAAGTCTTTAAACTTTGATTAAGCTTTTTATTATTAAAAAAAAAAATACAAAAAAAGACAACAGAATACTAGTTGTGCAACAAAACTATTTGCTGTGCTGTTATGCTATTTATGAATATTTTTTGCTAACTTGAGTAGTTCTAAACTCAATTCTGTGCGTGTCAATTCATGCTTAAGGATGACTTTTTCAATCCACTTAGCAGTGTATTCCCTGACATCATGCAACTCATCTCTAGTTTTCACCTGCATGCTTTCTAAAACTTGGCATCTCATTTCCAAGCTATGAACTCTATCCATTACTTGCTGCATGCTCTTACGTGAATCTGTGATCTCGCCAGGAGGGTAAAGATTGCCACTGGAAAGGCTCCTATTTGATGCTGATGATGTGCTTATTGTTTTTGGTGTTTTTATAAGCTTTTTAGAAGGCCCTTCTAGTACATCTGAAGCTTTTGTTTTCAAATTGTTTTTTTCATTATAATTTGATACTACATCTTGGTCTGAAAATTGTGTCTCTACAGATGCTTCATTGTTGAAAGAACAAACCAACGGATTACTTTCGCTTAGATTTTTCCTATTTTCTAAGTCTTCAATAAAAGTTTTTGATTTACTTGTTAATGCTGATCCATATATCTCAGCCATATTTGAAATGCTGGAACTAGAAATATTAACGGATGTCTTCTTTTCACTTTTTTTGTTGGAGAAAAAAGCAGAAGAAGCATCTGCGATAACAGGTTTTAATAAGTTTTCATCTGCATTTCTTTTCAAAGCAAAACTGTTACTGTGAGATGCATTATCTTCTATTCCGGTAGAAGATGTTTTTAGTTTGTTATTTTGAAAAAAATTGCCCTGTTTAGAAATGCCTGAGTCTACAAGCTTGTTGTTCTTACTCTCATTTGCCAAACAATCCACTGCATTGGATTTTTGCTTGTTTTGATGCAAATTTTCATTAGCCTGTATCGTAATAAGTTCCGTTTGTTTTGATATTTCATTAAGCAGAGATAAATCTTGTTCTTGATTTTTGATTAAAAATTTATTTTGCTTAAATTTTTTAGCTTTTTTGGTGTTTTCAGCAATAACATCAAAGTCAAACCTTATTTTTAAAAAATTGTTTCTTTCTCGCACAATTTCTTTAAAAAACACCTTATATTTTCTAGCCCATTCAACACCGCTTTTTATTAACGGGATGTGATTTTTATGTATTAACTGAAAGTCAAATATGAGATTTGTTTTTATCTTCATCCACTTGCTCAAAGTTTCGTTTTTACTAAGAAGCCTAGAACCTAGCCCTTCAATGTGATAAAGAGCTGTCAGCTCCTCATCAGCAAACAAGTTTTTCCAGATCGATTCTGTAGAGTCTGGATAGCCTAAACATGCCATTATGCCTATAAAAGGTCTGTGATTTTTAATCAAAATTGTCAAAAGAGCATTTAATTTTTCAGAACTTTTTTTTGCTATGTCCAAACTTTGATTATCTGTTGCAATGCTCAAGTTTCCATCGAAGTAGATCCTGTCTTCAACTGTTATAAACATTTCATTTTCGTTATCATTGAATTCATCATCGTTGTTGAAAATGTCTATAACTCTATCTCTGGTTAAATTATGCACGTTGTAGGGATTAATCTTGTAACTGTGATCAAACTCTTTGCAATACTCACCGTAGTCTATGTAGTCATGAAAACATTTTTCCAAACTCAGTCGCTCCATATTTGAACATCGTATGGTTTTTGAGTAGTTTTGTGCAAAGTTTGAATGTGAATTCACTTTTATTTTTATTCTACTGTGTGATAGCCCTATTAAAAAGAAAATGCCTTTCTTCTTTTGCAAACCATGAAAGTTGGAATTTTTGACAAGTTTTTCTTCCAATACCTTTAAATCATTTTTTCCAAACACCAAAACGTTGTTAGGATCTCTTAAATCATCTTTGCTGACTTTCATAAGTGATTTAGGGGAAAATGACCTTTCTTTTTTAACACCACGACTAAACATCTTTTGCAAATAGTTCTCATCTTCTTTGTACTTTGCCAACAAAATCATCTTTTCAGTGCTGTATAGCAAACAGTAATCAGAAGCATACACACTAGGATCCTCGCTGACACTCGGTGCTTTGCTTTTGATTTCATGCGAAGAATTATTAAGAGGATTAGTTTTCAAGCAAAAAACTTCTTCAATGTCTTCGTGTTTAACCTGAAAATCTTTTTGAAATCCATTAAAAATTGTGCTGTTTCCATTTTTGATTTCCGAGTGCTCAAGTTTTTTGTATTCAAACTCATTGCCACTGCACTCAGCATTCTTGTTGCTGCTCATACCAGTCGTCTCTGATTAATGCTTGAAGTGTTTAATCGATGCCCTTGTTCTCAAATTAAATTTTGTAACAAGAAATTTTTTTAGCTAATGGAGTTTTAGGATGGAATTTTGACTGCTTTTATGGTCTCGTAGCTTTCTAAATTTAGATTATATCAGATAGTGTTTACGTGAATTATTTATGTTAATTTGAATTTTAAAACTTAAAAAAAAGTTAAAATAAAAAATAAAAAAAAAAAAAAAAGCCTTAAAGTTAAAAATAACAGCCCCAAATTACGAAAATAGGACATAAGCTTATTGATGTATCCATAGTTCAACACCGCAGGTCAGCACGATCGTGTGGCAAAGGAGCTAACACAGAGTTTGTTTCTACAAGAATTGTTGCTAAATGTTTTTGAGCAAAATAAAACTTTAAAAAACACTTATAGAAGTCCGTTTCTGGCTGCAACTAGCAAGCTGAGCTGCTCAAACGGATTAACGACGCTCCTTTTTGAAACCCCTGTGCCAATAGTGGGAATGGTAGCAGATCCTTTGTTATGTCCGTAGATGTAAAAACAAGATATTTGGATTGCTTTGTTTGAACGCATACCATGCGCTGTGGAAGTGTGCCATGCTTTCTGGAGGTATAAAAGTTTCTTTTTTTTTTTTTTCCCCTATGAACCACTACTGTTCACTTTTTTTTTATTGCCTGCCTGCGATTTGGTCGACAAGTAATGCATGCTAGGTTCTTCAATTAGTGTTTTTCCCTGCCAAGCATGTTTTATTTTAAAGCACTATAAACGTTTATCATTTCAATTAAAGTGAGGACAATATAGGACCAATAACAGACTTATAGATTACAAAGGCCATCTAACAGCTTTTTTTGTTTTTTGCTCACACAAGATTTACCGATTGTCCACAAGCTTTGATACTCTGCACAAAATGGCTGATAGTAAACCCAAAAACGTTACTGTTATGAAAAACGGATTCATACCAGTTCCTTTCAGATTACCAAAACAAGACAAATTGGAAACAAACACAAAGAAAACTGATATTCTACACTACATATACATCAAGAAACATCAATCCAAAGACAGCAAGGAAGAAAACACTCTTTTCCTATACAATTTGCCGTTACTTACAAACTTTGAAACTTTGACTTTGAACTTGGCCAACATAGTCAAGGAACATAAAGGCCAAGTTATATTTGACAATGACAGTTTGAGTTTCAAAACAGATGAGTTTAAAATAGAGAGTATAGACTTGAATGGCTTGTCTTCAGATTACATTTTGGATGATGACAACAACACATTGAATCCCAAGCAAGCCATGGGAGGAAGCGAGTACAAGGGGGAAAACAAACCATACAACTCCACACTTTTGAAAGTTTTGGACCAGAGTTCTATGAAGTCCTTGCTTGCTTGCGTCAATAAATATGTTAAATCACTAAGCAAAGATCTTGAGTCGAACATTATTGAATGGACTCTGCACAAAGAAACCTCTAAAATGCCAAGTTTGCAAGATTTTCAAAACTTTTATAATCCATTGCCAATTCAGTACCTTAAGGATTTAGTCTTAGACACCATGACCTACTTTCAAGATAGAGAAAACTTTGCTCGTAACGAACTTTATGACTCAGGCAATGTGGTTGACGAAGACGGTTTCACTTTGGTTGTAGGAAAAAATACTAAAACCAAGCAAGGTATGCTAAGAAATGCTAATAGATTGAATAGTGATAAAATAAATCCTCTAAACAGATACTCCAAGACTGTTAAAAAACAAAGAGCCGGTGCTCAGAAGAAAGATAAGATGAAAGGTGAAATTGCGTTCTATAGATTCCAGCAAAGAGAAAAGAAGAAACTTGAAATTGGTGAGTTGTTGAGTAAGTTCAAGCAGGATCAACAAAAAATCATTCAATGGAAAGAATCCGGCAAATTCAATCCTTATAAGTAGGTTTGATTTTTTGTTATAAAAGAAGGTAGTAGTAAGATGGAAAAAAATAAAAAAAAAACTACTACACTATATTTATACATATATATGATTGTCTTTTTTGAAACAACAGCATAAAAAAGGCAGTATAAGAAAAACTTGTTGTTAATTAACTAATTAAATAAATAAAAGAAAAAATTGAAAAAAAAAAAAAAATGAATAAAGTATAGTGAATTTTATAATCTTCCTCCTGGGGTGACGCTATTTTCTCCTTCAATATCGTTGCTACTGTTTTGATTTTCATTCATATCAGTTTTATTGCTTGATAGCTTGTCAACCTCTCTTAGCATGATTGCAGGCTGATAGCCATTTCTCTTCAAACTCTTGAATATTTCAACAGGCTTGTCGGCATCTGTCATAATTATTTCTTTGTCCTGGTAAGATATAATAAGCACGTATTCGTTAAGTTTGCTTAACGGAATATTGTGTTTTAGCATGGCATTCATTAATATTTTTTGTGAAGAATCTTGTTTGGAAGCTTTTAACTGCTTAAAAGGCTCATCTCCGTTTCCATTAACTCCTTGTGTTGGTCTGATAGGATTTAGTGTTGTCATGCTGGCTGCAGGAGTCAGAGCCGGTTTTGTGTTGTCATGGGCCGAAGGAGTGACCGTTGCAATAGAAGCTGCAGAATTTGAAGGTCTTAAAGTTTTTCTATTGGTGGTTTCGTTTGAATTGGAGATATTGCCAGTGTTAGTAACCTGTAGCTCATCAAATAATCTTTTTTTGAAATCCTTGAATGTTATGTTTAAGCTTTCAAGCTTCGAGTCTTGCTGCAGAAATAGGTCTTTGATTGTTGAGTTGCTAAAGCTTTTCATGGTAACAGATGTTGATTTTAGTCCATCCATTGTTTTGTTAATTAGTATTTTTAGGTGGATCAATAGCTGTCTTTGCATCTTGGTGTCTTTGTTTATTGACATCAGATTGTTGATGATCTCGTTCAAATCGGCTGTTTCCAGCTGGCTGAATATTTCATAGTTGTATATGTTGTTATTTTGGAATTGTTTTAGTAGCTCGTGAATCAAAACATCTTTGCTTTGCAGGCTTTTGCCTAGCTCGATTTTTAAGAAGTCAATAAAAGTTTCAGAGGTTATGAAGTCAGAAGCAGGACTGCTTTTATCAATAATGTTGGGGCTAGCGCTCATTTTATTATATATCTGGGAATGGACACATGGTTTTTATCAAAATGATCAAAAATATTATATTTATTAAGATAATAACCAAACAACCAAATATTCTGAGCTTTTTTCTTTAGGCCAAAACACCTACATCCACATGTTTATATATGTTTTAAAATAGATTTTAAAAATGTGAAAAAAAATGTGAATATTAAGGCCTTGCTTTAATTTTTATTTTTTTTTCTTTGCTATGTTAACCGAATAAGCAGAAAAAAAAAACGTGAGGCGTATTACCTATATCATCAACTTCCATCTTCAATTGATGCACAGGGTAAGCGGAACAGCAACCCAAAGAGCACTTCTGGTTGAACTCACAGTTTGAATGAGTCATTCTTTCAGCAATGCTAAGTCATTAGTCAGTTATCAATGCTAAAATGTAAAAGGATAATTTGCCGATAACAGGAGTGCATGCCTCAGAGAGCACGCGTTGTATATAATTTTGAATAAATAAGACGGGCCAAAAGGAAACAAAGAAAAGGTGACTGAAGCAGGCACATTAAAGAGGCAGTGTTTATACTCGATACAAAACAAAAAATCTACGTGCGTACTTCTCAAACCAAATAATCCCAAATCGGTGTTTGGATTGGCAGTCTAACGCAGACCTTGAACAATATATACAGGTACACCATGAAGTTAACATGCATTAATCAAGCCAGTAGGCATGTCTACACAGTTATCTTTCTTCCCAAATATCCAACGAGCTACCTCTTTTTTTAATGCTGTCCAGCGCACCATTGTGCAGTTTGTCA
Organism: Hanseniaspora hatyaiensis (nom. inval.); assembly: GCA_030573555.1. Classification (NCBI taxonomy): domain Eukaryota; kingdom Fungi; phylum Ascomycota; class Saccharomycetes; order Saccharomycodales; family Saccharomycodaceae; genus Hanseniaspora; species Hanseniaspora hatyaiensis (nom. inval.). The sequence goes on from JAJMDM010000182.1 coordinate 11,755, forward strand.
TAGAACTCGTTGATTTTTATTGGATCATCATTGGTTTCAAACAGGCAAAACTTCAGCAGCTCGTACTGCTTGGGACATAACGTCATCTTACCTGTCTTGTATATTTCCTGCATCTGGCCCTTAAAAGATATGCATTTGGCAAAGTGCCCGAAAAGATCCATGCATGAAAGCTGTGTAGGATTGGGCAATATAGGAACACCTGAATCAATGTCCGTGTACTGTTCGTTTTCTTTTTTCTTGTCGTATTCTTCCTTGATTACTAGTGGATTTATAATCATTTTTCGTTTCCAAGATGATGGGAGTGGTGTTTTTCAGCTTTTGTGCTTGTTCAGGTTCTTTGTCTTCTTTTCCTGTTTACTGAACAATGATTCTATCGTACCTTTTTCTGCAAATTAAATTCTTTTTTTTTTTTTTATTCAGATTTTCACAATTTTAGTTCTATTTTTTATTTTCTTATTTTCCTTTTTTAAATTTTTGACTTTCAAAATGAAAATCGAACAAATATCCGAAAGGGTTTCCGTAAACAGACACCGTAGGGGTCTTATGTCCTATATGGCTATTGCGGTAGCGTTTGTTCTTTTCTGGTATTGATTTTTTTTTCCGTTTTCAGTGGACAAAATACACAGGTCACGTGCTTATTAATGCACCCCCGAAAAAAACATGACGTGCACATCCTTGCTCAGAAGTGGGCCTAAAGCCGCTTTCCCCTTACTAGGTTCCGTTTGAATAAATGCTGCTTATTGAGTACAGAGGCAACATGAATAAGGCTCATCAAATATAAATTTTAATTTCTCTTGAAATTCAACATGATCATTAAACAAAAAAAAAACAACAGTCATAAAACCTGCCAAAACTTTGATGTTTAAACACACCAGAACACTTCTAGCAAATCAAAAAACTTTGAACAAAATGAGCCAAAATTTAAATGGCATTCCTGCCATCCAGCAAAAACTTATGAACCAGAATCTGTCTCCGGCAGAAATTCGTGTTATGAGAGACAAAGGGACCGAAAGACCGTTTACCTCACCTTTCCTGGAACACGAAACCAAGCCTGGGTTTGTTGGTGAGTACACATGCAAGAACTGTGACACTTTGCTTTATGAATCAAACGCAATGTTCGATTCTGGCTGCGGATGGCCAAGTTTCCACACTTCAGCAAAAGGAAATCTGTTCCCAGACGTATCCAATGGATCTGAAATAGTAGGTAAATCAGGAAAGACAGGACTGAAAGACAATAACATCATACAATACGTTGACAACTCTTTAGGCATGCAAAGAATCGAAGTGTGCTGCCTCAACTGTGATTCTCACTTAGGTCATATATTTAAAGGAGAAGGATGGGAGAAAATACTTGGTAAAGGAAAGAACGACAGATATTGCATTAATGGAATAAGTTTGAATTTCAAAAAAGAAGAGTAATGCTAGAAATACAGTTACAGTAAAAAGAGGAAAAACCATGTCTTTGTATGTATATATTAGTACTAACAAGCATTATTTTGTTTAGCCCATTTTTTTTTTTCCATTATTTCCAGTCTTTATAAACGAAAAGTGTCTTCGAATGGGTTACTGTTAGAGTGAACACTTCTTCTATCATATTCTTCTTGGCTGTCATCATCATCATCCGTAAAGTACGCATTGTCTCTTCTACTTGGATTGTCTACGTACCTGTTGTTTTCGGAAACGTTTGAGTCAGATTCGTAATCTTCATCTGGTTCAAGATTGCTTAAAAGATCGTATCTGTCTAGTGCACCAACCATATCGTCGTTGCATTTTAGCAAGATGCCCAAATACTCACCCTCAGTAACAAGTTGTAAGTATCTCAGAATCTTTCTTCTTTGGTCTCTGACTTTGATAAAGCACTCTGTTGCCAGCTCGTCATCATTTGAATAAGTCTTGTTATTTATACTAGTTAATCTGTTGTCTAACATGCTCGTTACTTTGTGAGCTTCGGCAACTGCCTGGCTTATTTTGGATGAAAGCTTAGATGCATCAACTATAGGAATGCCGTATTGCAGATCCTCAGGCAAAACAGAAGGATCAGCCGAATCTTTTAGATAAGCTTTTTTTCTTTTTGCCTGTGATTTTTGAGTATGGCTACTTTTCACTGATCTTGTGGTGTTTCTTCTAGATCTTGTTTGATTGAACGCCTCTTCAGACTCAGACTCATCTGCTCCATAGTCTATAATGTTGTTTGATGCAGGATCAACATAAAGCTCAAGGAAGTCTCTGAAATTAGAATATTTTTTAGACCAGGAAGTGTTTATATAAGTCATTGTGGTCTCTTGCAACAGGTTGATTTCTTTTTTCTTTTGCATTTTGTTCATAGCATATGGTCTTCCCACATAACACAGTTTCAAATTGTCGTTTAGTTTTTTGTCTTGAATAAAGTTTTCGTTGTCTATTTCATCAGCATCTAACTTGTCAATAATGTAATCTATAATTTCCAAAGCAAGTATTCTTTCGTTGACAGAAACACCGTATTTCAAAGCCTTTCTCAAGCATCTACAGCATTCCATTAAGTTTTGTTGCTGTTCGTACACCGTTTTGTTGTCTTTCAGATCTATGAGCTCCAAAATCTGATTGACTTTTTTCGGATTAAACTGCTGTTTTTTCATGAGCTTGTCTATAACAGTGGTAATATCAGACTTTTGATGATCGTTGAAGAAACCCATTTTTCGTTCGTTTTGGTTTGTGCTAGTGCTGGTTTATTTTTTAAAAATCGCTGTTGTTAAAAATGTGGACACTGACTTCGGTCAAATTTTTAAACCAAAAAATTGTTGGCTAAAGTTTAAGCTTGACGTTGATAAAATGCCGTTTGGTGCTGCTGGTAATATTTTCCAGACAGTAAGATTGGTGATTAAGGTTGGTTGCATATTTTTAAAAAATAATTAAAGTTTGTTTACTAACGCCTCACCCCTTGTTTAAAACAAGCCCTAGCGAAAAAAAGGAAAAAAAAAAAATAATTTAATCAGGCGAAATCACTTTGCCATGGCATATCTCAACGGTAGCCGCTGCAGCACTAGCTACACAACGGCAAACCAGACAGCGAGCATCATTGCTTAGTAGACTACACTAGCAGAGGTCACTTAACAGTTCACTTATTAAAACTATGTAACAAAAAAAAACCAAATAAAAACTAAACTTGTGCTTTTTTCTGCTGGTTCCTGCCTGCGGTGCTCCTCTCAGTGCTGTCTAGGACTGTGGGTTTGAGCCCCATACCCGTAAGTGCAGACTCACGTGCATTTCAAGCACCAAGCTAAGTTTTTGAAGCTCAACGTTTACTCAGCAATTTACCCAGCCATGCCAGCTTTCCCGTGTTCAGCAAAGATACTCCGTCACCTGCTGGCCAGAGACGCATAGACGTCTGATTGCAATATATGACGGCATTATTTCCTTTTTTTTTTTTTTTTCACGCATGAAAGATGCGGGAAGAAGCGCTGGCACATGCTGTCGGGCTTGAATACAAAATTTTCTAGTTTGATTACATAATAAATCGACTTTTGGTTTCTTAATGTAGAAAGTTCACAATTTAAAAACAAAATAATTCAAGGCGGAGGTATTATCGTTTTAGAAAGCTTGCCAGTATATAAGGTCAAGGAATTTCCTTAAAAAAAAAAAAAATAGATAGTTTTTTAAAGATTGAAAAAGTGTAATAATTTGCTAACTTATTCATCTATTTTCTTTTCTTATTTCTTTCTAAAAATATCTTATCATCGACACCATGTACCAAGTATTACCTATATTAGCCGTAACATTTGTCGTATACAAAGTAGTCCAACTCAAAAACAAAATCTTCAAGAAAAAAGACATGGCCGCCATCAACAAATTAATTCCTATCATCAAGCAATCCATTGCTTCCAACAAAGTCTTCATTGCCCACAAGTCTTACTGTCCATACTGCCACAAGACCTTGAACTTGATCAATGAAAAAATCAGAGAAAACTTGCTAAAGAAGGAAGACATCTACTATCTGGAGTTGGACACCATGGAAGACGGTGCTGACTACCAAGATGCTTTGCAAGAAATTTCTGGCCAAAGAACCGTTCCTAACATTTACATCAACAACAAGCACATCGGTGGTAACTCTGATTTGCAAACTTTGAACTCCACTGGCGAATTAGACAAGCTATTGAAGTAAACAAATTATCATCCTGAATTTAAATTAAAAAAGAAAGAATTCCACAAAGGGTTCTCAAATTATATATATAGTATTTAAATTTTACAGTATTAAGTTTAAAATCAATCCTACTCCGATAATATGATTCCATTTTTTTAACTCATTGGCACCACCATCAAACACACCTGTGGCTAAAGTCACGAGCTGTGTGTTATTCACTAGGTTGCTTGTGGAGTACACAATAGACATCTGCTGGGTTAGAGTGGTTAGGCCTGCTTTGGTTGAACCGGTTGTGCTGATGTATGTTTCGAAAAACACAGACGACTCCTTTTGGGTTGTTATGACTGTTGAAGATTGAGGGCTCTGGGTTGTTATAGCTGTTGAAGATTGAGAGCTCTGGGTTGTTATAGCTGTTGAAGATTGAGGGCTCTGGGTTGTTATAGCTGTTGAAGATTGAGGGCTCTGGGTTGTTATAGCTGTTGAAGATTGAGAGCTCTGGGTTGTTATAGCTGTTGAAGATTGAGGGCTCTGGGTTGTTATAGCTGTTGAAGATTGAGAGCTCTGGGTTGTTATGACTGTTGAAGATTGAAGGCTCTGGGTTGTTATGACTGTTGAAGATTGAGAGCTCTGGGTTGTTATAGCTGTTGAAGATTGAGAACTCTGGGTTGTTATGGCTGTTGAAGATTGAGGGCTCTGGGTTGTTATGGCTGTTGAAGAATGATGGCTTTGCGTTTTGGTATCAGCACTGTGCGATGAACTTTGTTTAACACTAGCTACTGTTTTGCTGCTAATCACTGAGCTTTGAGTACTGCCACCTTTAGTCTTTACACTAATGACCGAGCTTTGGCTACTAGCAGTTGATGCTTGCTTGCTTCTTGTTGATACAGGCTGAAGAATTGTAGATTTCAGCTCTGAATTGTAGACATTGGTAATGACATCTTGACCAGATAGAGTTACACCATTGGATACGACGTTTGTCATTGTGACCATAGAGCAACCACCCATTGCGTGATTCATGCATGATTTGACAGTGTCTGTTTCAGTATATATGCTGGTTTTGGCGGTACTTGTTGTGCTTCTGGTTGTAGTAGTTACTAAAGCTTCAGCAACGATCGCAATTGTGCTGTTAGGCTTGTGATAACCTGTAAATGATGATGATGACTGTGTATGGGTAGCTTCGTACTGCTGAACAGGAATAAAAGTTGTGTAGTTTTGATATTTTTGAGTTTTAATGACTCCAATATATGTTTCTACTGCACTTTGGGTTAGAATTTGAGTTGTGGAAACTACAGTCAACTCCGGGTCACTTTGGTTTTCACAGTCTTGGAACAAAACTGCATCATAGCTTAGTTCTTCATCATTATTTGGGTTTATCAAGTGGTAGACATCATCAGGATTCCATGTCACAAGCTTGTTTTTGCTCGATTTGTCTGCTTTGATTACAATCATACCATTTTGTAAAATGTCACATACAGCATTTTGTGTAAAATTCGAGTACAAGCCGGTGTTTAAAACATTAATTTCCAAACCAGCTGAAACAGGTGTGACTAAAACAGATGAGTTTGCTTTAAAATTATAAAATACTTCTAGCGTATACGTATAGTCGATAGGAACAGTAATTGTTTTTGCTTCAAGCAAAGCTAGCATGAACGCTAGAAAGAGTGAGATTTTGATCATTAAATGTTGTATACTGCCTAGATGATTAATATACTAATTGTTGGTTTTCAATTTTTATTGCATTTATTTCTGTAAATTTGTATATTTAATTCATGCATGAGTAGAAAATTAGCTTTTACCAACACTTATATTAAGCGAAAATATGCATTAAATTAAATAAGCATTTAACAGCTCCTTGAGCAAATCGGCATATAACTTAGTCAAAGATCCAAACAAATCATCTTTGTTTATATATGCATAAAATGCAATAAATCATCTTTGTTTTTTAAAACCCAAGACAGTGCATGAGTATTTATACGCCTCAATATTTTAAACTCTTTTATGCAGGACTTACTTTTATTGTTATCAACACTTTTTCTTGAAATATATGCTTGACTTCAGCTACCTCGTTTTTTAAAAAAATAAAGTAAAATCATGCAATCAGAACAATAAAATAAAATTCAGCATGCTCTGTTAAGCAAACAACAATAATAGAACAACAATAAGTTTGAATGAACTCAGCTGTTGGAAGTCTTGTTTCTTTTAAATTTGATTAAACCTAAAAAAAAAAAAAAAAGCAGCTAAACTTTGACTTTTTTTAAGTTCAGCACGAATATTTTTTACCCTATGCATTTTTTTTTGGAGCAAAAGCGGATGCTGAACGTGACCGCTTGCTGAAAGGCTTTAGAGGATGATACGAATGCACGGCTGAATTTTAACTGATATGAATCTTAGAAACAGACAGCATTTTGATATATCAAAGGTCTTAAGAATAGTCTTTAAAAGTAGGGGAGGAGCTGGTGAAAAGCAGGGTTACCGGCCTAATTTGCAGAAACATCGCATGGATGATCAGAAAAACACGTGCTTGAGACATGTGCATACTGCGCCGAACAAGTAACAGAGAGAAAGGAACACAGTGCCAAAGCCAACAGAAGCACACAGTGGAAAGAAAAAAAATGCATAAAAGAGCAGACTGGATTTGAGTGCACTTTTGCACTTAGTGATTGCTTGTGTGCTTTTTCCTGGCCTTGCTTCCACAGCCAAAAAATCAACAATGAATCTTTTTTGCCAAGAGCTTGGCATGGTCAATTCTTTTTTTGGCTTTGTAACCTCACCAGTGCCCACCAGGGTTGTTCAAGCTGCTAAACACCACATCCGCTATTGCCTGCTTGGTTGCTGGCTGTGCTTTAGACTGGACGCTTGTGGTTCTCTCGCACTGGACCAAGTCACGTGCAAAAACTTGGACATTGAAAACCTAAAATCCTAAGCCACCCCACGTGACCAGACCGAAGTAGAGGTTTGCCACACTTTTTTGGACTTTTGCGCTTTCCTGGGGCTGAGCGACTCACAGTCTGTATTCTGTTGTTTATCACCCACCAGTGGCCAAGCCTGGAAACCAAAAGAAATAACACCCACGGTGTCTAGCCTCACCTTTTCCTGTGCTTTTTAACTGGTGTACCCTGGCTTTGCCACGCTTTTAACGTTACCGCTTGGAATTTTTATAACACTTTTTTTCTGTTCCGGCACGCTTTCCCTGCACGTTTTTTTCCAGTGCTGGGTGAACGAGTCTCCTGTGTAGCCTCAATGGATAACCGAACCAACGGATAGTGAAAAATTTTCCACCTGAGTCTGTAGGGAGTTTGGAGAAGGAACATAGAAGAAAATTTTTTTAAAGTATTGAATTATAGAATTTGCAGATTTTATTAATGCGTGTTTGATTTAATTAAATTGGTCAATTAAAGAGCGGTTAAAGCGTTGCATGAAAACGATATAATTTGAGGAAGTGATTTTGGGCTAGACATATAAATTACAAGAACATGATTGTTCATAGTAAACATAAATAAAAAATCATTTGTGGAAAACCAAGCATTCCCGTACAGCTAGATCAACCAGCCCAAGCGCCTTGAATATATTCCAATTTTTGGACACACTAGCGTATTTGTTTTTACTTCAGCCACATTATAGAGCACTCAGCTATCCACACTTATAGCTTGCAATTCTCACAAAACGGCCGTGAACTCTATTCACCTTATCACCTATACATTCAACACTGCTAACACTCTCCAAAGCGAAATCCGATAATGTCAACCACAGAAGCAAAAATCACTGTTCAAACTGAATCCACCGAAAAAGTCGCTGAAAAGGCTCCTGCAAATAAAGTCCAATCACCATGGGAAGAGGTCGTTATAGTTCCAGGATCAGCTAGCATCCACAACGGCAGAAAACTACCAACTTTATCTGACTCTTTAAATGCCACAAAAAAAGCAACGGACAACGGAGATGTATCTCTAAAGCCTGAAAACAAGGAGCAATGGAACCCTGTGGATTTGAGTCATTTGCTGGTTACCGATGCTGTGACCAAACCATCCAGAAACACCAACAAAAAGCATACCGGCAGCGCAAAAGCTAATACCAAAAGAAACACTGCCAAGGGCAAACCATCTAACTCTAAACCTAAGTCTTCTAGCGGCAACAATGGCCATGCTTCAGCCAGTCATAGAGAGTCTTCAAACGGACCTAAAAAGGCAAGCTCAAGCAAGTTTGACAAATCCCAAAACAAATCATACAAGAAAAAAGAAGATTTTGCCAAAAACGATACAGAAAAAGACTTAAAGAAAAAACCTGTCAATAAAAACAACTCTTTCAAGATTAAATCTGATGTTAAAACAGATACTAACTCGTCTTCAATCGGCGACAAAAAGCCTGAATCAGAAGAGCTTAAAGTTAGTGAAAGCAACAATTTTTCCTCTGTTGAAAAAGAAGCTTCTGTGAAAGATGAAACCACTAAACCATATGCCAAGAACAGTGACTACCAGTTCAAAAGAGAGAACTCTCACAACGGAGAGTTTAAGCCAAGATATAGTGAAAACAGCTCACATAAATCTTTTGGATATCCTAAGAAATCAGGCCACTACAACAACGGCAGCAAACCGCACGGCGAAAACAAAAAGTATAACAATTCTTCCACTTACCACAAATATAATAAGCACAACAAGAACGGTGCTTACCACCAAAACAAATACCAAAACACCAGCTATGTTCCTGTTTTGCCAAAAAGCTTTGACTATGAGGCGTATTATAAATGTGCTACTCAATTAGCTTATTACTTGTCAAGAGAAAACTTGGCCAAGGATTCCTATTTGATTGAAACATTGATGGATAAAGACGGATACGTTCAACTGTCATCTTTGATTTCATTTAAACTGCTAAAGATAGCTTCAAAGGAAGGTAACTTTGAAATCATCATGACTGCCTTGTATATGATTTTGTCTGGCCACTTGAGATTGCCTTCTGACGACCACATTGATGTCTCTCTCCTGCCAAACACTTCCGAATACATAAGCATTGATCAATTTGGTGTTCCATACGCCTATGATTTTTATGTTTTGAAAAACAAACATTGGTCTGTTCCGGAAGAAACCAAACAAAAAATCACTAAAGAGTTCAACCCTGTTTTCACCTTTTCTGCTAACGATTTCTACAGCTATTACATCAGAAAACCTGTTCCTGTGAACCATCAAGCAAGCGTACCAGCCAAAGAAGAACAAGGCGAAGAGGTTAAAGAAGAAGTTAAAGAAACTGAAGAAAATGAAACTGAAGAAAATGAAACTAAAGAAGAATAGCCCAATTCTGATAACTATTCATCGTTAAAGAAAAACCAAAAAAAAAATAAAAAAAAAAACGAAATGCTGATGCCAAGTACAAAGAAAGACGATTGGCTGTCTGTGCTTACGAATGCAGACAACATTGGCCTCAATGCTTCCATTAATTGTTTGCTGTTCAAAACAATTCTGTCTCTCTGTCTGTCCTTCCTTTTTTTTTTTTTAAATTTTTACTTTTTTTCTTTTATTTTTCATTTTTTTTTTTTCTTTTTAATTAACTTTTTTGTTCAAAACGCAGTTGATTGGCAATTATGATTGTTCTTTATTGCCTATTTGCTTAGCGACTGACCTCTTTTTTTTTTTCTGCACTGCTATTTACTTTTTTTATATAGGCTTTACCAGTCCACCTAGTAGTAAACTTATTTTTACAAGCATGCTCTCAAACTTCAATTTTGTGTAGTAGTCCTGACAGCAAATGATCAGCTTCTACTCCAACTTTGCATAACTAAGCGTTCTTTAGGTTTAACTGCAGGAGCCATCATATGAAGTCTACAATATCTGCACAAAAATCTACTTCAGCAGTTTAAATTGCAAAAGCGGCACGAAATTTTCAGCTCATGAAGTGTGTTTTCAAGATATGAAGTGTGTTTTCAAGATATGAAGTGTGTTTTCAAGATATGAAGTGTGTTTTCAAGATATGAAGTGTTATTATGATGTTTTTAAGTCATTTTCTATGCAATTTTTTTAAAAAAAACATTAAAGTTTCAAATTGTTCATTTCATTACATTTTTTATGTTATTTTTCATTTATTTATTATTTTTTTTTTTTTTGAAGGTAAATCCTGGAAATGCTACTAATTAAAATGCAATTGAAACATACAACAGGGTTTTTTTTTTAAAAAAAAGAGAGTTCAAAATGTTATCATGCATGTGTTTTATAAAAATTATAAAAGAATATTCCTCAATCAAGCACCAACCAGATTAACATCTAACACTCAGCAGCAAAATATTATTATGGGCGAGGGTCAGGGATTACAAAATGAAGCTAGCGACTCAAATTTTGGGTATGAGTCGCTCCCTGTAAGTTACAGCCCAAACCATCTACCTAGCCAGCACTCAAATTCTGGCACTTCATTCAAAAATTACGAACACAGCAGCTCCAATACAGGACATGAACTGAATGTCAATGAGAGCAACCAGCATTCAGCAGACAGCTCCAAAACACCACTGCTTCAATCTTTGCAGGACACTTTGTTTTTTAACAAGAACAAGAAAACGGCCAGAAACGGCCAAAGACATTCTTTTATTCCAAAAATCGAAAAAATATGGAGCTTTTTCCCAAATGACGAGATAAGCAACAACAACGTTTTAGCATGGTTTATTTACTTGATTTCATCTGAGCCGTTCATTGTTTCTATTATAAGCACTTACATGCCAATAATCCTTGAAACATTTGCGACTTTAAATGCTGTTCAGGTAAAAGACCACACAAAGCCTTGCATAGAAGACTATTCCACGGTTTTCCAAGACAAAGCAAACAAGTGTGTTTTACCAATAGCAAATACCTGGTTTGTTGATCCTTCAAGCTTTGCTTTGTATGTATTCTCTACTTCGGTATTTTTTCAAACAATCTTGGTCATCAGTATCAGTGGACTAGTGGATAACTTCAACAACACTATTGAGTTCAAAAAAAAAGTAATGTTTGCATTTGGAGTCTTGGGCTCCATTTCAACAATTTTAGTTTCTTTCCTTTACAACTCTGAGTTTTATTCTCTAGCAGCTTTATGCATAATGAGCAATTGCTGCTATGGTGTTGTCAATGTGCTAGGTAACTCATTGCTCCCTGTAATCTTGAATAATGCAATTGACAGCACAGATCAGGACCAGTCAAAAAAGATAAACGAGCTGACTACCGTTATTTCTGGTAGGGGTACCTCTCTGGGGTATTTAAGTGCATTGATAGTTCAAATTATTTGCATATACTTGATCACTGCCAACTCTCCAAAAAATCCAACAGTCATCGACAATTTGAAATCTTTAAAAATTGCCATATTTTTTGTGGGTATCTACTGGTCGGTCACTCAAATACCTATATTTTTCTTATTGAGAGACAAAAATAAAAGTGCTGCTTCATCTAACACACAAGCTTTGTCTTTGAGCATTGCTAAAAAGAATGTGTTTAAATCTTGGAAAACTTTAGGAACTACAATCATTCATGCTTCCAGTTTAAAACAAGTCAGCATATTTTTGGTTGGCTGGTTTGTCATTTCAGACAGTATAACGACAATCAACTCTACAGCAATTTTGTTTTCTAAAAACGAATTGCATATGAACACTGTTAACTTAGTGATAGTTTCTGTTCTATCCTTGATATTTGCTATCATTGGTGCTTTTTCAATTCCTTCTTTTTTGATCCACAAATTCAATCTTCCATTAAACAAGCTGATGCTTGTAATTATTTCATGGGCTTGCTTTATTCCAATTTACGGAATTATGGGCTTTATTTTTGAGAGCATAGGATTAAAACACAAGTTTGAGATGTTTTTCTTGGCCATCTGGTATGGTTTATCAATGGGTGCTTTGAATGCAGTATCTAGGTCTATTTTTGCTTTGATAATACCTTCCGGTAGAGAATCCATCTTTTTCTCAATATTTAACATAACAGATAAAGGCTCATCTGTTGTAGGTCCAGTGCTGACAGGCTTAATAATTGACAAGACCCACGAAATAAGATATGCGTTTATTTTGTTACTGTTCTTCCTAGTCATAGCCCTTCCTATTTTCAATACTTTGAATGTGGAGGAAGGAAAACAAGAAGCTCAAAAGGAGGCTATACTTTTAGAACATGTAATCTAAACTTCAAATTTCATTTTTTTTTATTTAAAAACAAATAAAAAAAATTCAAATATATAATTACATAACCGTAAAATCAAAGGAATACAAAGCCAACTTCTATTATTTCAATATTCACTTAAGCGTGTTACAACTCTGTTTATGTTATAACTATTTTGACAATTCATTGCTCAAAAGTTTCTCATCTAAATGCTCAATCTTGCTTTGTTTTTCAGCAGTTGCAGTATTTTTAATGTTTTTGAACTTTATAATCAACGAATCTTCTTTGAAATCGGTTACTTCTACAAGATTACTGGCTTGTGGAAACGAAGAAAGGGTCATCACTTTTTCAAATTGCCTTATATTAACACTTGTTAAAGGCAAAGTTCCAAATCTTTTTACTTCTGTCTTGTAATAACGACTTTTTGATTTAACAACAAATTTAGGCTTGAAATGTTTTGGAAGTTTAAGGGTCACAAACAATTCAGTTAAATACTCTATTTTTTCTTCAGGTTGTTTTTTCTTTTTTTTAATAGGTGTTTTTATAGTTGGGGCCAATTTAATTATTGGAAGTGGTGCCAAGTTTTCAGGTTCATTGGCAACAAAATGCTTTTTATTTAAAACAAATCTCATCACAGGTTTTTTCTTTTCGTAACGAGAAACTTTGCTTATGCACACTTTCATTTTGAAACTATTGCATACCTTCTTTTCGGAGTTTTCTTGATCGGTTTCAAAAGTAACTTCATCCTTTTCAATTACCAATGGACGTTCAACTGGTAATTTCAAAGTCACATAAAACTTTTTTTGTTGTTTGTAAATTAGTTGAACAAGTAGCAGCAGTTGACTTTTTTGAAAATCAGTTAGCAAGTATTTTTTGTTCAAGGAATACCACAATAGCTGTTTTAAAGGATCAAAAGTTTCAAACAAACTTCTGATGTACTCCGTTGTAGATTCCAAGTTTTTAACATTATATTTCATATCATTTTGCTTATTGATCTGCTCAGTCATCTCTGCATCTAAATAAGCATTTTTTTGAGAATACTTGTCATAATCACTTATGCTGTTAGCTAAAACTGTAGAATTATTTGTATTTAGAGCATTTTCTGCCAGTACATTGGATTGTGAAGGCCACGAAAAAGCAGGCGAGGCAGTGTATTTATTTAAGCTTGACGGTGGTGCTTCATTAAACAAATCAAAATCTTCGTATTTTTGAAATTTATTCAGATCATTAAACAAGTTTGGATTGTATATCCTTTGAAGTAGCTCATAATCTTCATTATAAGCAGTCAACAAGCACTTATTGCTATTCAATATGATAAAGTTTATAGCATTAATAAAGCTGAAAACCATATGATGCCTCAAATAAGGGTCCTCATTATAAACTAATATCATTTTAACAAAGAAGTACTTGAGAATATCTTTATTTTTCATACCTAAAATCAACAAAATTTCAAAAGCAAAAATTATTGTTGGTTTGCTGTATACTTGATGATTTTGAGTAATTTTGTAAATTTCATCAACATATTCATAAATTGTAAATAAGCCATTATGCAAACCTTCGTTTATTAACAAGAGTTTTGACCAAAGAATCGTTTTATAGACCTTTTGATTTATTTCTATAGTCCATTTTTTCAATCGTTCATACCTTGTTATAATCTTCCATACATTTATTCTGAAGTCTGTGTCCTTAGGAAATTTAATAACCATTGATATTAAGTTGTTCATAATCTTACAAATATACATTTCATCATCAAAAAAATTTTTAGAATTATCATTAGACATCAGTAATTTTAACGAAATTCTCTTCAAATCATGATAAAATTCAACAAATAACGGGTCATCTTCATCATAATCGTCTTCCAATGAAAAATCCATTTTGCTGATATGTTCAATCAGGCTAAGCAATATTTGATAATTGGTATAGTTCACAAACTCATTTGGATGCAAAGTAATATCAGTTGACGCCCCATTTTTAAAAAACAATTTTTTAATAATCATTTTCAAGTGTTGACAACCACCTTTGAAATTTTTTTTGTAAATGTATTTGGTTAGTACTTCAATAGCTTTGGTTCTTACAGCATAAAAATACCTTTCATCTAATATACATCTCAACAAACAACTACTTATGTTTAAGTCCATTTCATTTTCATTTTTCAAGTTTTCCAAGTGAATTATCAAATCCTCAAAATAATCTAACGACTGCAATTGAGCATAAACGTCTTTGTCTAATTGCAATTGAGAAATGTACATTTCCGGTTTCATGTTAAAGTTTGTTATTTTAAGGATCCATTCGATTTCAGTGTCAATTCGTATCCATTCATATGCCTCAGTACCACTTTCAACAATTCCAACATCTTCATTGGCAGGAATTATGCTTTCGTCTGGATTGCCGTGCTGTTGAGAAACAGAAATAGCTGTTATCGGCATGCATCCCCATTCCTCAACTTCAGCAGTTGTAATTAAAACGTTACCCAAACCTATGTTCTCACCTCTTTTCAACTTTTTATACTTCGAGTTGTACTGAATTTCCAATCTTGTTATTTCTTCAGAAATGTGAATAAAGTGCTCATACGGAATTCCATCTGCCTCATGTATTCTTATGGTCATATTACCTTTAAAAATTTTATGTGAACTTGGTTTATAAAGCCTATTTTCAAAATTATCAATTTTTTCTTTTAAAAATTTATCTTTGTTGCGGCCTGATTTATCAAACTCTTCAAGCTCCGTGTCCCGATATGCTTCTGGTGAGATCTGTCTAATCATCAATTCAACAACCATTTTTTTTTTGTTAAATCTTTGAGTTATTTCAAATATTGGCATGAAGTCGTATTCAATCCACTGCTTGAAAAATTGAGTCAACTTGCCTTTAAAAGTTTTTTCAACCTGATGCTGGAAAAATGCGTTCGTGAGGGTATTTTCTCCATGGTTGAAATCTCCTGACAAAGCAAGGAGATTCAGCTTGTTAATAACTTTTAACATACCTAAGGACCGTTCCATTTTGGTTAACTTATTGTCTAAAACGGTTATTACTAAAGTACTTTTTGTTTTCATATACTTTAGCAAATGGTTGTCTTTCATGTCTAATCTAAAGGGATAGCACATGCATTTGTGAAAATTGATAAGACTTGGTTTGCCGTGCATGTTATCAATCAAATAGTCATTATACATTTTTAATCTGTACTGATATTCATTGTTGCCCAAAATTTCTTTAACAAACTTTAAAGTCATGTAACCTTGTAAACCCATTACTATCCAAAAGTCTTCCATACAACTTGAGGTTATATTTAAACCAAACCACTGCTCAGCTACAATTTCAGCTAAGTGTACAGTATTTTCAATCATTCCGTCTAGCTTATTCGCTGGGTATAAAAACTTTTCTTCATTCAGAAATATTAATCCTTGAAATGACAGACAGTTGACATACAAGTCTTTAATCAATATAACATTAAGTGAATTAAATGGATACGTACCAAAAGTGTTGCTATAAAAGTCTATTGTTTTTGGCAGTGTCATGAAAGAATTATAAACCATATCTTGCAGTTTTTGAGATTCCTGTAATTGAGATTCCTCTGTGTTTTGATTAGACACACTAAATAGGGCGTCAGATTTCCAAACATTAAGGGCAAAATCTCCCAAAGTTGTATCAAAACTGAATTTATTAAAATAAAAACCTACGCAAAATCCAACACCGCTTGCTCCTACAGGCGTTAACAAAGTATACATTGTTCTTTTGCTACTATCAAAAGATGCGTTTTCTAACATGCTCATATCATTTTGTGTGGTCACATCACCTGTTAATATATTGACTTCCTCTTCTTTGTTAAAATTATCTAAATATTTCACGTCTTTCAGTTCTGGGTATTCTTCAACATAGGCATTGATATTTTTCAGCGTCATAATTTCAACTTCCCATAAACATTTTTCAACTAAGTTATCTATACACGGAACCCAATTTGACGGTGAGCCTTGTAAAAAGTTGTTTGTGGTGAAACATTGTGAAAAAGGCAAGTTTTTTGTGTTTTTTTGAAACTGAATTCCTTCGTTGATGCTATTTTCAATATAGTAAGAAACTCTTACAGTAAAAGGTTGTATTTGATTTAAATTTTGATGCTGCAAAGTGTTGATGCCATCAGAGTTCTTCAAGTTAATTGATTCCAATGGAGTGTAGTTTGATTTTGAAGATGCGGGGTTTAAAATTAACGGGGTCATAAAGTTGTTCGAGTTGGTAGGAAAGCTGCTTTGGTTGTTAGCATTGTTGTTAGACTCCGTGTTTAAAGCTGTTAAGTGATCATCATATTTTAGATAGCTGCTTGGTTTCAGCCTCTCATTGAAAGGCATTAAGTTAACATACAGCTTAGCATCTTCAACTTCTTTTGACGAATCAAAAAATGGATCAAACTTTGGTTCATACTTTTTTTTTTGCAAATATTCAGTTTGCTCAACTGAATTACCACCACTGAAAAAAATGTCTTCGTCTTCATATCCTTTGAAAGAGTTGCCATTGTCTTTATTTTTCATTAAGTTTTCGTGTATAGGATTATAATGCACAAATTCCAAGTCGTACATTTCTGAAGAGCTGACGTTTTGTGCGTTATCTTGCTCAAAATTGGTGATCAACTGAACTTGTAGTACGTTTATTCCATTTTGACAGTCTAATTTTATTTCTGGGATGGTGCTTATGTTGCTGCTTGGAACAATCCATAAGTCTGTAATACCTGTAACTGTGTTCTTGTATAAGTCTATATCAAGCTGAACTTTTTGCTCAGTGACTTTAAACAAGTTATTGTTTATATTTCTTGACAGAATATCCGGTTGCTGCTGCTGTAAAGCTGAATTGGGACTGCCTGGTGGCTGTGAAAAGTTTATTATATTGTTCATTATGGACATGCAAAAACTGATTCACCAAAGATTTAGAAAAACAAAGAAAGAAAAGACAAAAAAAAAAAAAAAAGAAAAAAGAAACTGGTTCTAATAATAATCTATATTAGTGTATTTTTTGTTTTTCCAAATGATGTATTAAAGTTGTTTTTTCGACTTATAAGTACTTGAGTGACTTTTCTATAATAACAGGCGATTTGACAACCTTACGATTCGGTTATAGGCTAGTTTTTTAGGCACGAGGTGATGTGCGTATGGGTTTCTTAGAAAGTAATTCTTCTACCAATGTGTTATGGAATCAAAGATATGTCTTAAAAAGTGGTATGGCTTTCTTTAAAAGCATCTTTGGTCACTAATAACGTTGAAAAAAGAACAGAAGGTATTTTGAAAAATGGTTTTTTACACTGAAATTTTGAAAGCAAAAAAAAAAAAAAACTGTTTGTAGCTGAAAAAAAAAAAACCATGAAAAAGTAACCAAAAGCGTTTCCACCAGGGAAAAGGTGCTACCATTTATTTATGCTTATGTCCGCATAGAGCTTGGGCAATTTCCAGAGCAGTAGTGAGCAGAAACAACGATGAGTAGCAGGTCAAAACATGCTACTAATGGAAGTTGGAAGACTTAATGAGCTGTTTGTCTGGCTTGAAACCAGAGTTCACGACAAGCAGCAGAATCATCGTCGCTGTGCTCAGTTCGGATCCAAGGCGCATTTGAGCACGTGATGTTCAAGCTGCCTGGAGCCTTGTTCCGAAAGCAGTATATGCGTTGCAGAGCCAAAGCCGTGGGCAAAGCCTGATAGCAAGTGCTGGAGCCCCACACACAATGAAGATTTCACCATCTCGTCCATCCATCATGTGGGTGCTTAGAATTCGCTGAAGAACGGTTTCTCTGAAGGGGCCTGGTTAATGTCTGCCCAGTACACGCAGTGTGCCTATATCCCCACGTATACTCGGGGCCACCTGTATTCTCACATTAAAAGGGGAGCCTTTGCGGAGCGGAACACATATGTCCGTGTATAGCGGCGGATTTCCTGCTGTGAAGAAATTCGCGCCAAGAAAACGCAGCGGTATTCTGGTTAGCTTTGGATTTGCTCCTATTTGGCGGATAACACCGAGTTTCGATAACTCAAATGCATGAATTTTAGTGAGTGACTGCGTTCTTGATTGTTTAAAATGCATGGCCCTTTTGGCAGCACAACTTTAATATAGATATTTCACTCTTTATCAAAAATTTTAATTATGAATTTCGTTCTTCTGGGGCCATGAATGATATCCCTTTGCTGGGAACAAGGAGCTGGATGTGAGTTGTTTTTTCTTTGCAAGTATCTGGTGTCATCTAGTTGTATTTAAGAAGAGAGTTTGGAATGTTGGTTTTAGTACGTTGAGATTAAAAGTTTTTTTTTTTTTAAAAACAGAATCATTTGATTTAGATGGCGACTTTAACAAATATATTTATTAAATAGAGGCAGAAGAAGACACAACCAGCAAAACACACACATCCTCCCCAAACAGAAAATGGCCAAGAAAACAGTTTTAAGACTAGGTGACATCAGATACGCCCAAGATAAGTGGGCTGACTTCAAAAACACTTACGACTACATCAGCATCAGCTCCACTGAAAACAGCGACACAACCAGAGAAAGCTTCATCAGCGACCTGAAGAGCGGAAAGTACGATCACATCGAAGGGATCACAAGAACTTTCAACAGTGTTGCCATCACGGGCAAGTTTGACAAAGAGCTAATTGACGCCTTGCCAAGCAACGTGAAGTTTATTTGCCACAACGGTGCTGGCTACGACCAAATCGATGCTGAGTATTGTGCCAGCAAGAAAATTCAAGTCGGTAACGTTCCTCACTTGGTTAACGCCCCAACCTCCGACACCCATGTCTTCTTGCTTCTAGGTGCTCTAAGAAACTTCAAGGTTGGTATCAAGAGCATTTCTGAAGGAAAATGGAACACTCAAAACTGTAGCCCTGGGTTTGATCCATGTGAAAAGCCTGTTGTTGGTGTTTTAGGTTTAGGTGGTATTGGTAGAGATGTTGTCAAGAAGTTGCAGCCATTTGGATTTGGTAAATTCTTGTACCACAACAGAAACAGATTAAGCGAAGACTTAGAGCAAGGCTGTGAATGGGTCAGCTTTGATGATCTATTGGCCAAGTGTGACATTATCAATGTCTGCATTCCTTTGAACCCAAAGACCAGACATATTTTGAACAAGGCTGCTTTTGAAAAAATGAAGGATGGCGTTGTTATTGTCAACACTGCTAGAGGTGCTGTCATTGATGAAGCCGAATTGGTTGAGCAACTAAAGAAGGGCAAAGTTGCCGCCTTTGGTACCGATGTTTTTGAACACGAGCCTAATGTCACTCTAGAAAACAATGATTTGATTTCTATGGACAATGTATTTTGTCTGCCTCACTTGGGAACCAACACTTTCAACACCATCAAGAAAATGGAAGAAAACGTTGTTGACAATGCTATTGGCCACTTAGAAAACGGTAAGTTGGTGAACCTAGTTCCTGAAATGAAAGGTACTTTTTATTAAACTAGTTCTTAATATATAATGATTTAACACAAACTGATTTTAATGCTTTTTAAAAATTAAGAAGGCTAGTTTATTTCTTTAAAACATTAAACCAGAAAGATCCCTCACCTGGTTTTCTTTGTTGGCTTTCATTGGTTTCAGAACACTGAGCTTTCCATGGTTCGAAAGTAAGCAGATTTGATATAGAGTCTAACCCCATCTCTAGATGGTGCATGGACCTTAGCAGTGCACAGGCTTTTGTTAAAGTGGTTGATTAAACCAATGCACATTGCTTAATTACCCCATTGCATGATAAATAAACTTCTAAACACGTGCAAAACAGTAGTGTTTATACTCAAGTTTCCGTAAATGGACGAAGATGCATAATTTTTTTTTTTTGGTTCAGATTGTAGCTGTTGAAATGCACATTAGAGTTGCTTGTATTTTTTTCCCAAGTTGGAAAATTTTTTTTCCCTTTCTTGTGGTATTGTTTTTGGTGGTCAAAATTAAATGCATTTTTTTTTTTTTTTTGATAAATTTATTTTTTGAAATCTGATTTATAAAAACAAATAATGATTTTGTCTTAAATGTTCATATTCATATAAACTCTTTTCTCTTCTTTGAAATAGGAAGATAGAAACCAAACACACGAATCATACGCTAAACCAAAGCCTGTTTTTGAGCAGCCTGTTTTTCATCTTCTATTTTTTTTCTACCTGTGTTCCACGGCCACATCCACCATCAACCAGCTTATAACCAATAATGATTCCATCACCATTAGAAGATGTCAACCTACTACGAGAACATTTATACTTAGAAAATGTTTTTAACAACCTGCAATATGTTTTAAACCCACTTAAGTTTACCGACCTAGGTGGGTTTAAATCTTTGAAGGATTTTGGACTGGGCTACTTCAACTATGGTATCAAATCAAGCTCCAATATTTATTCTTCTTCTTTTGCAGCCAAGCTGAGCTATAAGCTATTTACTATGTTTGAATATCTTTTTGTTTTGTACCTAATACTTGTTGTCTATTGGGCTTTAAACATTGTAAAATATAACAACAAACCAATAATTGATGTCTTTCAGACCTTTCAAAACAATAGTTTTTTTGGAAAAAAAAATTATCACCATAACGAAAAAAGTGAGCTTTTAGATTTACAAGAAAAAGGAGAGTATACAGACAGTGGGCCAAGTGATTTGAATCCAGATGTTTCAAACCATACAGACAGCCATGTACAATTAAGAAAGGAGACATCTAGAAGCTCAAACAATAATTTAGAATACAATCATATCAAGTTATAGACAATTGTAATATATTTTTTGTTTACTTTGTTCTGTTGTTGCAAAGGCCAAAAGAACTTTGCGTTGATTCCCATGTACATAAGGTGTGTACATGCTGTTTATTCACATTTGTTCAGCTTTGGAGTAAAGGGAAAAAAAAAGAAAGAAAATACAACCATAAATACAAATAGAAAGCAGTCAGTGATGTGCTGATAGCTTGTAATAATAATAGTGACAACCGCAGTAGAACTGCTGCTGTTACGTCACTGAATATATGTATGTAAACCTAGATATATAGTTCTACTGCTTTTTTTTAAATCACAGCCCATCAGTTTTTAAACATCAGATGGAGTTTTACTATCTTTTAATGTTCGCGTCTTGACCTACTTGCTATCTTTGCCAACAATGGTGCTCATACAAAAGTGAGTCTATCAATCGGGGTTTTGAAGATACAGCCCATCAGAGAAAAAAAAAAACAAAACCACTGCACAAAAAAAGTCGTAACTGCACACGTGCGAACCTCGTAGTTCATCGATGTGTTTGGATTTCATCGGAGTCTCTTACTCGAGAAACAGCCGCTACCAGTGCCTCGCTTCTTAGGTCTACGTGCAGATCCACGTGTTGATGAGTCCTCGTATTCTAACATCCATTCGCACCTCCATACGGCATATTACTAAACGTGACCGTGATGTGTAGCGCCATTTGTCGCTGTCAAAAAGTGTGTAAGCTGTACGGCCACTAAGCAAACTAAAGGAAAAAAACAAAAAAAAACTTACACAAATAGCCACTTTTGTGTGCGTTGCGGCCTCCACAGTTTTTTTTTATTTTTATTTTTTTTTTGTCTCCACCGTTTAGTAATATCGTTTCACCACTATTTAGCCCCTTACCCACTACTCAATATATTCCCGTAGCTTATCTATAGTTGCTTTGTCATGCCTGCTGTTTCAGGCACTTACACAGTTCCTCATTTCAACTGCCTGTATATTAACGACAAGTAGTGTGGGCACAGTGGATATAGTATATATAGCCCTTGGAAGGGTGCAATGTGTGGAGGCATTATTTGGCTTACTCTCGTTTTTGATGCACATTTATTGATATTGCTAACAAATGTTTTTACCTAATTGGTGCCATTTTTATCTGAAAAAACAAGAATTTAAATGCCCAAAAAGCAAATATCATTTCACCCTACACAAACTTTCGATCGTTTTGACAGTTGTATATAAGCTCTCTTTTTCAAATACCTTAAGATCTTTAACATTTTTTTAAAAAAGAGCTTTAATCTTCGATCTTTATTTTCATTTTTTTTCTTCACTATTTCTGTTTTTTAACAAAAAGTAATTTCAACCCCCCAACCAAAACCAACTCTATTAATTGCTTCAACGCTTTTAACTGCTTCAACGCTTTTAAACTATTAAACACACACAGTACTGCACATAAAACAATGGTTAATATTCCTGAAGAATACATTTTAGATTACACCAAGCTTAAAAACAAGCCACCAGTTTTGCCTGACTCCCACGAGTCCGGATTCAAACATATTTCCCCAGAGTACATGCACAAAACCAACAAATACACAGCTCTTATACAAGGTCAGCATTATGTCCAAGTTCCTGAATATGTTTTGGAAACTAATAACCAGAAAATCACCAATTTCCCGATTGCATACAAGACCTGGGGTAAGTTATCACCAAAAAAAGACAACTGTATTGTTATTTGCCATGCTTTGACCGGGTCCAGTGATATTCAGGACTGGTGGGGCCCTTTATTGGGTACCAGCGAGTTCAAGAGTTTTGACTACTCTAGATATTTTATAATATGTTTGAACAGTTTTGGCTCTCCATACGGTTCTTTATCTCCGGTATCTACACCATCAGTAAACGAATACGGTGAGCTAATAGGTGATGCTGATTTTCCAGTAATCACTGTCAGAGACGATGTTACTGTTCACAAAATGCTTTTAGAAAAGGTGTTTGGAATTCCTTTCATTAACACATGCATTGGTGGATCCATGGGTGGTATGCTTGCTTTAGAATATGCCTCTTTATACGGTGAAGCTTTTGTCAAAAAGCTTGTTGTGCTAGCTACATCAGCAAGACATTCAGCATGGTGCATTTCATGGTCAGAAGCCCAAAGACAGGCTATTTACTCTGACCCTTATTTCAAAAACGGAGAATACGATATTAATGAACAACCAGCACAAGGGTTGTCTGCTGCTAGAATGACTGCTTTATTGACTTACAGATCCAGAAATTCTTTTGAGCAAAGATTTAGCAGAAGAGAAGCCAGCGAAGCTGCCAAAAAAAAGATGCAGGAGCAAGAAGAATCTGCTACAAAAGTAAGCAGCAGAAGATTGAGCAGTGATATTGAATTTAAACAAGTCAATGTTTCATCATCATCCTCGACTTCTTCATCAACAACTACTACCGAAGGCAACCCTAGCGGAAGTAACAAAAGAGAAGACAAATTATTCTCTGCCCAATCATATTTAAGATATCAAGGTTTGAAATTCGTAAATAGATTTGATGCTAACTGTTATGTTTCGATCACTAAAAAATTAGATTCACATGATATCTCCAGACCTTCTTACCACAACATAAACAAGTACGAAAACTATCAGGAGAGATACGAAACCAATCCTGATTTGCTGATGGAAGAAGTTTTGGCTGATTTCCAAATGCCAACTTTGGTCATTGGTATAGAGTCAGACGGGTTGTTTACTCTATCTGAACAACAGTACTTGTCCAAGCACATTCCGTATGCTGAATTGAAAATAGTAAAGTCTATGGAGGGCCACGACGCCTTTTTGCTAGAGTTTGTTGAGGTAAACAGTTACATAAGAAACTTTATGAACAAGTTCAACAGAAACATGGAAGACTTCTATTACGACCCTGAGGCTGATGCAGACCTGGTCAAAGGTGTGGAGATTATGGAAATAAAAGAAAGCATGGCTGGCGAAGCTGGTGATGTGACTGACTGGTAGAGACTCTTTACTATTATCTAGCCCTTTGGTTCTCTGCTTATATATGCTCTTGATAAATACTTTGATCGTTGTGATCTACGCATGCTAGTAGGGGTTTCCTTTGCTTTGTTGTAGGTTGGGAGCGCTG
>JAJMDM010000183.1:0-33007 GCA_030573555.1 Hanseniaspora hatyaiensis (nom. inval.)
TCTTAATGTAAGTAGCAAATAGAAATTCTATAAAACCTAAAGAAATTAGTTATTTTTTGTTTGTGTCAAAACTTTTAGGATTTGATAATAATCATATTTGCTCTGTAGTATAAACATATAAACAAAAAACAATATTTAAACTTATTTTGAAACATTATGAACGTTCTTGTTGAAAAAGTTCAATTCGAAAATGACGAAGACAGTTTGTCTATGTTTCAAAAAGAAAACTTAACTGTTTCAGACAAAAAACTGCATTTACTAAAAGTCTGTGGCGATGTTATGTTTTTGGTTTATCGAATTTTGATTAATGGGCAATCATCATTTATTATTCAAAAAATTTCTCTTGAAGATCCAGATATCGTTATAAATCTGCGCCACCAAAGTACAAACAAATCCAAAAAAACAAGTCATGAAGACTATGTGTTTGATGAAGTGACAGATATATTCAAAATTTATAACATTAAAAACACTTCAAAAAGTAGGCTAATTATCAAAACTGTCAAAAATTTTAAATTTCAATATTTTTCTTTTGATCATGAATCTAACAACCAGGTGAATGCTCTTTTGGAGCTTAATAAAAGAAATTTGGACATAACATGTCTATCAAATTTGTTTATGTCAAACACAGATGGCAATGACAAGGTTTTGTTAGGTACTCAAACTGGTAATGTTTATGTTTATGACTTAAATACTACATTTGACATCATAAGGTTGAACCAATACACCGCCGCTGTCAAAGGGCTCCACTATTCAACAAAAAAAAAGCAATTAACATGTATTGTTGGTGTTACTGTCATGAGGTATGAGCAAATAGCAGATGTCAAGTCATTTGGCGTTGATTGTATACCAACGGATATAGAAAACTACGGATCCGAAAATGTAGAAAGCAACAAAAATTACAACGAGATTGGCAGTATAAAAATGTTTGAAAACATTAAAACCGATGCTTTTTTAATAAGCTATAAGCATGAATTAGTTATTAACAACTATGGTAGTAAAAATTTGAAAGATGGATCTATTTTTTTGAAAAACTTATATTTTGGCCAAAAGAAAGATATTATAGATTCCTGTTTAACTGATTATCATATTTTGAGCATAACTAACGACAATAAGTTAAGCATAATCAACCAATTCAACTTTGAGGATGAAAGAAATATAGAATTAGAAAATAATAACGCTGATAAAATGTTTTTAGAAGTTGACTACATACAAAGCGGGCTGAAACCAACTTATTGGCTGTATGACCTTGATAATAACGTTTTTGAAATCATTTTAGAAAACGAAAATCTTAATGTTATGAAAGATTTGTTAAAACTAAGCAAATTCAAAGAAGTTCTAAAATTTGAATTGCAAGATGAAGATATTAAGCAAGATATCTTTAATAAATATTTTTCGTATTTGCTAGACCTTCAAAAGGCTGACAAAGACTTAAATCGGTTAGATCTTCTCATAACAATTGCAGGAAAAATCAAAGACAATTTTACTCTTATTTTTTCAACAATAGTTAAAACACTATCAGACGATAAGTATAAACACATAAGCACTCTCAAAATTATTGACTATTTGAAGCAAAGGCTAATAAACTTTAACACCCTTATGACAGAAAATCAGATAAAAATATTGCTTTCTTTGATAATCACTTTTATGACTCAATTAGAAAGCTCAATCATAAATGACAAAATATTAAGAGAATTTTTAGTTCAGAATTTAGATCGATTGGATCATAACATTATTAAAAATTTGCTGTCAAGATCTCCAAATAACCTTATATTTTTTTTGAAATTAAGCAAAGATTTTAAGTCTTTAATCAATTACTACATGGTAAACAATAACAACTTTATAGAAGCTGTTAAAACAATTAATCTTTACTGCACTGATTCAGACATAATTTATGACACAGCACAAGTTTTATTAGAAAATTGTCCTGAGGAAATAGTTAAAACATGGGTTAAACTGATTTCAAATCAGACAATAACTTTTGACATTAATAAAATGCTAAACGTCTTTTTAGAATACTTCCACAATGTTTATTCTGTCAAGCGTTTTACGTCTAGTATTAAAAAGCAACCGAATTATTCTCTATGGTTTTTAATGTGGTATCATTCTAACATTGAAACAAAATCTAAGTCAGTCAACAATATGATCATTTACATGTTAATTTTAGATGAAATACACTTTGACCTAGACAAGATTATGTCTTTTACTGATCTTAACTGGGAATATTTGGATCATTTTATTTTACTAGACATCTCAACCAGAGTTGCTAAGAAAAGTTCAAACCAGCAAATAATCGATGTTATTGTTTATATTCTGAACAGATTAAAAATGTATAATGAGTCTGTAAAACTTGCTTTAAATGAAGGTTTATTAGACACCGCTAGAGATATAATCAACAATATTGATGAAAATGATTTGATAGTAGATAAAGAATATGGAAGGGATATGAGCCTAGAAATGTATCCTGAAGAAACCAATCAGCATTATAGGGACATTAAACAAATTAAAAAAAAATTGTGGCTATTAATAGCTGAGCATACTTTGACTAATAGTTACAGAAATGATTTAAATCTAAAGCCTATTATTAATGATCTTATAAGGGAAGCGGGCACTCTGTTGAGCATATCCGATGTGTTCCCTATTATTGAAAACATGAGCATCACAGTCGCTGTTATAAAAGATGAATTTATTTTAAATTTGAAGTCCCAAAATAGAGAATTAACGGAAACCAATAAAGAGATTTCTAATTTGATTAGTTTAAGACAAAAAATATTGGAAGACATAGACTACTTAAACCACAATTTGAGTCATGAAATATCTGCCACAGATGTGTGCGATTACTGTCAAGACAATTTAGTGCTAAAGAAAAAGTTTTATTGCTTTCCTTGCTGCCATAAACTTCATGTTAACTGTACTTTGGACCTTATTATAAAAGGAGGGGACTTTGGGTTGAAAAATCAAGTTCAAAGCATAATGTTCAAAAAAGAAGCTAAATGGCTAGATAAGTTAAACCAAGCGCTTGCAAAGAAATGTCCTATTTGCACAGATATTAATATTAACAATATCGATGAGCCTTTTGTTTTAGATGTTGTAGGCAGTGAACAGTCTGAAAACCAAATAGCTGGTGGTGCTATAAATAGTGGATTTAATTACTTACAATTTTAGCTTTTTAATGCTGCTACAACTTTATATTTTGGTATTATTCGCTTTTTTAATTACCAGCTTTTTATTATTAAACTAACATTTGCATGGTTTGATTTCAAGCAGCTATAACTTCATGCGGACTTAATGTCACTTCGCATGCAATTGTTTTGAATTTTTTTTTTAGTTTTTTTTTTTTTTTCCAAATTGTGCTTCATTAACCATATTTATTTATGTTTTTATTTTATTTAAAATTCAATGATTTTAAATTAATTGTTTGTTCAATAAATGGAAGGACAAATGATTTAATAGCTTATTTATAACTGAATTGATTACCTTTTCAAATTTATGATTAGTCATAGATTATGGTAGCTTTAACAAAAATAGAAATCTTCAAGAAAACCAAAAAAAAGTGGTTTTGTAAAATAGTGTAGACTTACACTGCTTATTTTTTGCAGTATACTGATATTTAAACACTACTTTTTCTTGAGCAAAAAAACCAAAAATGTTAAGTGATGATGAATTTGACGATAATGTTGATGCAAGCATTGGTGTTATGGATAATGACCCTAAACCTGAAAATGGCAAAACCATAGGTCAGAAGAGAAAACACAATGATGATGGTGAGAACAAAGAGGATGATGAAAACCAAGAAGATTCAGAAGGTTTTGATTCCGATGCATCTGATTATGAATTAAATGAATCCGGTTTATCTAATCGTGAAAAAAAGAAAAAAGCTAAAACGGCTCCTGTTTTCAATCCATTGAATTTTTCAAGAAAGAATAAAACGTTGCAAGAAGTCTTGGATTTCATTGACAAACAGCCTCCTGTAATACCAGATGTTATTGTTGATTATTATTTGAAAAAAAATGGTTTAATACTGAATGACAACAAAGTTAAAAAGTTGATTTCTTTGGCTACATCAAAGTTTGTAAGCGATATAGCGATAGATGCTTACGAATATTCAAGAATAAGATCAGGAACTGCTGTTTATAACGCCAATAATGGACAACAAAAAGCCCGCCAGCTACTGATGGGACAACAGCAGCAAAAACTTTTACAGAAAGAGCTAAACAACGCAGCTGCTGCTAATTCTACAAATGCTCCTGCTGAATTAAATAACAATAAAAATAACACGGATTTTAACGTTTCAAACAAAACAAATACTCAGCAGCAGCACAATGATAAAGATAAAATTGTTTTAAGAATGTCAGATTTGTCTTCTGCACTAAAAGAATACGGATTGGAAATTCAAAAGCCTAATTATTACAGATAAATATTACCTTTAAAATAAATTTAGGGCTGATGCCTGTTTTAAATATGCTAGTTTCTGTTTTTTTTTTAATAAAAAAAAATAAAAAAAAATTCAAAGATATTAATAATAATTCAGTTTATCAATGTTAATTTTTTTCAATGTTTTTACTTTAGGTGCTAATTATAGAGTATAATGTAAAAAAAATGTTTACATTTTAAAAAAAAAAATTAAAACTTTTTTTAAAATATATATTTATTCTTTTAAATGTAAATGTTAAATGAGTTGCAGTAACGCATTGTATGCGTTAGTTTACTAATAAATTCTGTTTTTTCGGACATCGAATATTCCAGAACAAAGACTAGCTCTTTTATTATTTTTTTAACACTTTTTAAATGTTGAATGAATCGCAGCATATTCATTAACACTCTGGATTAATAGAGTATATATTAATATATAGGGGCAATTAGTTATATAAATTTGAAGAAAAAAAAAAATACAAGAAAACAACCCAACAAAAAAGCTTTGTATTCTTGCCAGTAAAATATACAGAGAAAAATTAGAAAAACAAGGAGCAAGATGCCTATAGATTACAGTAAATGGGACAAATTAGAACTATCGGATGATTCTGATATTGAAGTTCATCCAAATGTTGACAAAAGGTCATTTATTAAATGGAAACAACAAGATATTCATCAAAAAAGAGAAGAAAAAAAAATGGAAATGAAGACATTAGAACAACAATTAGAAATGTACAAGCATTTAAATAAAAGAATGGATTTTGTACTGAGCTCCAAAAAACAAGACCCTGAAGGTTTGAAGGTTTTTATGGACGTTAAAGAACTGGAAAAACTTTTGAATGCAAACTTTGACAAAACTGAAAAATGTGAAGGAGACAGAATTGACTCCGACATTCCCCCATACAACGAAATGGTTTGTGATTTGATTGAGCAATTTCAGTCAGAATTAAAAAGAGACAATAAGTACAGTTTAGAGCATATGATTTTCAAAATTGTTGAGCATAGAGCTAAAATTGAAAAGGTTTCGGAAGAGGCAAACATCAAATTAGCTGAATTATACAAAGAAAAAGAATACCAGATTTCCAGTGAAGACATGAAAGATGCTTGGAATTCTAGTATTATAAATAAAAGCAAGCCATCAGTAAACAATGATTCTGCTGAAAAGAATGAAAAAGCTGAACAGCTTTTGAAAAACAAAAATGCACCTTCTTTAAGTGACATGGGTTTAAAAGAATTTATATCTTTTAATGAACAAGAGGAAGATGTTTTAAAATTAGATCCTAAAACAGCTAAATTTGGTGAGCTTCAGCATGATAATCATTCATTGACTAAAACATACCTACTTGAAAACTATGAAATTTTATCTTCTCAGCAAACTGACGCTTTAATGATGTCTTCTTTTAACCATGAATTAGAGGGTAACACAAAGTTATGCCATAATGTAATTTATCAATCAGAGATTATGTCCTCAATCAGTCAAATATACCAATTGCGTTTTCAAGGTGATACTTCTAAATTCATCCATGGTGATGAGTTGCAAGACATCATAGTCAAGTTTTACATGAAACTTGATGATGAATCATCTGGAAACATGGCCAGGCCATTTTTCTTGTCTGAAGTTGAAAAAAAATATGAGCATGTTAAAACTCGTTGCATTGCCATGAAACAAGAAGAAGAAGAAGGTGGTCAAGAACAACAAGAAATCATTCAATTAAAAAGCATGGAGCCTGGCACAGAATTGAGTATTAGTGTTCCAGATCTTGAAAACAAAGACACTATTACCGATGAAGTGGAGTTAAAAAGAATAGAATTATTCGACCTAATTCCTGAACAAATGAGAAACGCTTTATTATCTAATAGTTTAGACAAGGTTAACGAAGTATTTTCTAATATGTCTTTAGAAGAAGGTGAACAGCTGCTAGAAATATTTAATGCAGGTGGTTTTTTGGGAATTGAAAAAACTTTTGAAAATCAAGAAGAGTTTGAAGAATACAAAAAAAACTTAGAACAAAAAGAATAAACAAAAAGTAAATGTAATGATTATATATATGCTTTAAAAATATTTATAAGCTTTAAATCGGTATAGTATAAATTCCTTTAGATGTTCCTACCACTAGCTGTTCTAAACCGTTATCAAAACGAATGCACATACCTGTGATTTTATTATTTGGCTCCTCACTTGATCTGTTTAAACCTTCCGTTTTGGCATTTTTGAATATGTTTAGAATGAAATTTTGGTAATCCTCAAACTCGTTCCATATACCAGTATTTTTTGTATCTTCTTGCTGAGTTGTAATAGTTTGACCAAGGGTTTTAAATTTTTGCTCTTTAAATTGTTTAAATTCTTTGTATCTTTTTTTAGAAGATGTGTAATGCTCTGGCATCATTGGATTTTTTATTAAAAAATTCTTGTTAAAATTTCCAAACATATTTTTATAAGCATTATACAAGCAAGCATTTTTTCTTAAAATTTCCAGTTTTGCAAGTTGATCGTAGTCGTACTTGTAAGGTTTGTAAGACCTTGTTAAAATTTGATCTAATGGAATAAGTTTGCTCAAGTTGTTGTCATTTTGAGACATTACCAGTTTGTAAATATTTGGATACTGATAAGCTATGCAATCAAAAAATTTACAAAGCTTTATGTAATTTTCACGCAAAACCTGAACATAGTGGTTTTGCGGTAAATTCATAATTACTCTTTCTAGTTCATATAACTGATCATACTGTTCATTCTTTAATTTGGACTGAAGGAAAGCACATGGAGTTTTCATCAGTTCACCTGTGCACACATCCATTTTTTCTTCTAAATAGTACTCAGTTGTTCCTTTAAAAGTTTCCAAAAAAGGAGAACTTAAAGCATATTGGTTTGGTGATTGTAAAACGTTTAGTGTTGACACAAATCGATGGTCACACCAGTCGTAAATGTTGCACAAATCGTATGATTTTGATAAAAATGGAGCTTGCATTTGCTTAATAAAAATTTTCTCTCCATCATTAGTATCAATTTCATCATTATTGATATCAAGTTTTCTCATGTCATCAGTGTAAACAGCAGTTGTGAAGTTTATTTGTGTATGATTTGTTATTGACTCAGAATCGCCATTGTGCAGTTTTTTTACATCATCAGCTGTATAAACGTGTATTGCCCCAGAACTCTGCGATATATACACATTTTTTTTGGAGTCAACAACAATGTTTCTAACAGAGTCTTCAAAAACTCTAAAAGGTAAGACAATGTTTCCTTGGTAAAGTTTTTTTTCCAAATCAACGTAATGTACTCTTCCATTTTGGTATACTATAAATAATTTTGATTTATTATCATAAAATCTAGCTTTCATTGCAAATGACCCAGATGGAGCAAAGTTGAAGCAAGACTTTAAAGCCAGTTTTGATGACAGCTTTGAGGTAGCTAAAAATTTAGATAATGAATAATCTAATTCATGGGTGTCTAGAGTTATAAAATAATTACTATCAGTTGTAATTGCAATAGTTGAGTAAGTTTGATTTATAGAAACATCATTTAAAGACACTGATGATATATTCTCTTCATTGTCAGTCAGTGTCAAGTTAGCTACATAAAAATTTGATAAAGAAAAGAAAATGTAGTACATCATTCCATCATTGTTTACAGCAAGGATTCTTGCTGCTGAATTGTCAGAATCATCTGACTCTTTTTTGATAAACTGTAAGTTTGCTTCTTTTAATTTTTCATTGTTTAAGATCTGAACTGCATTATTCATGTATGACCCCACTGCTAGCTCATAAGTTACTTTTGTTTTTCTGTCAAAGATAAAGACAATACCCTTATCCAGAGATTTTTCAATTCTTTGAGTTAGTTGTGTTTTAGTGCATACTCTATAATGTTTGCCTGCTTTGTCAGATTTGATAATTAAAAGTTCTTCTCCATTTAGCAGTTTCCTGCTTTTATTTTCTACAGCAATATTCATATCTGATTCGTTTTCAGGATTGTCGTATTTTTGAAAAAACAAATAAGAATAATCATGTGGATATGAGCCCATCACTCTATAGCCACAAGCAACAATGTATTCAGGTGTTATATCATAGTTCACAATATTATGTCTAAAGTCACATAGTTCAAAAACTTCATTTTTTGCAGTGTTTAAAGACATAATTTTTGACTGAGAAATGAAAGTGATATCGCTCTGGTTTAAAGGATCTAGCAATATATTATCCTTTAGCTGCCAATGATGAAAGTAAGTGTCAACATTATATAAAGATGTTGGGCTAGAATTGAGATATGCATAAGCATTATCAAGATTAATCTGTGAACATGTTAAGTAATCAAAAATAGTGGAATTTTGATTATCTTGGCTATTTACTCGACTTGTTAACTTAGAACTAAAGTTTTCCTGAATATCTTTTTTTATATTATTAAATGTTGTGTCTCGTGCAATCATATGTCTTACGTAATTGCCACTATTATCGTCCTCTAAAATTTTGTTAAAAAAAGATGTTAATTGCGGAGTGATAGGCGAGCCGTTTTTATGTGTACTTTCCAAAAGCTCTTCCAAAACATCGTTTTCGTCTCCA
The DNA here is from genome assembly GCA_030573555.1 of Hanseniaspora hatyaiensis (nom. inval.). NCBI lineage: Eukaryota > Fungi > Ascomycota > Saccharomycetes > Saccharomycodales > Saccharomycodaceae > Hanseniaspora > Hanseniaspora hatyaiensis (nom. inval.). The sequence continues at coordinate 8,962 of JAJMDM010000183.1, forward strand.
TATAGCTGGGTTTTGAAATCTTGGATGAATAGTTTTCTTGCGTTTAAGAGTTCACTTGCAACTACTTCATCACTTTGATATGGATAATAAAGAAAAAGAAGACGTCTGATAATGTTTTTGAATTCTTTAGGAATATTCTCAGCTTTTGTCAACTGATCATTAATTGCTTCAGATAACATTTTTCTATTTACTGCAATAAACTTGTTTTGAGTTACCTGAAAATTAATTAAACAGTTTTTTTTTGGGGGATTTTTTTGGAATTTATTTTGATTTTTTAAGCAAAATGACAAGTTTTGGTGACAGTTAGGTCATTGCCGTGCATTTAAAAATATACAATATACTTGATAGATCCTGAATAAAAAGTTAAAGGGGAGGAGGAGAGATTGCATTTTAGCTTTTGGAAAAAAACGCTTATGTGCAAACAAATTAGGATAAATATATGTGTATTTAAAAAAAAAAAAAAATAGTTGTTAATCCATTATCGCTTAAATTAATCAGTCACTATTTTAAATATTTTTCAGCCCTCAAATAAGTAAAAAGCACTTTTTTACATGAAAAAATTAACTATGAATTTTATATTAAAAAAAAAAGGCTAATATTCATTTACGAATATATATACATAGATATATATATATATATATATCAATCGATTAAGATTATTTGAAAAAAAAGACTGAAGTAAAATTTGGTGTATCTGTTGAAAAAAAAAGGTTTTTCGATGTACATATGATTATTTTTGAACTGTTTTTTGAATAAATGCACTACTGAGTATTGTCATAAATGTCTTTTCTTGTTGCTTTGAGAATGATGGCTGTACATCAAATTGTTTATTGAGAGCCCCTTCTAAGTTGCACAAGAAGCATGGCTGCATTTTCCTCCACTGTGCTGTTTTTTCTACTTTTATTTTTGATTATACCGCCATAGCTTTTCCTTCTTTGATTTACTAATAAATTTTCAGCGCCTAAAGTTTTCCAATCTTCTTCATCTGTTCCATTATTTGCATCTTCATCGTCATCTTCTGATGAAACTAAAGCATTTTCGTTGTATTTGGTATTATTAAAAGAAACGTTGTTTTTTGTTTGAAACTGCATGCTAGAAATACTAGCTGTTCTGTCTTTGATTCTAGAATTAAAAAGAGGCATTATGAATCCTTTTTCAGAGCTGTTTATTGTAAAGTGGGTAGTGTTATTTGGAGAAGATATGGTTATATGATCGTGTGACAGATTGTTGGTATTGTTGCCAAGGCTTGTAACAGAAGATCTTCTTCTGATTTTAACAACGTTGTTGTTGCCATTGCTATGAGTATTGAAACTGTTCGGAAAAACAGCATTGTTGCTAGCAGCTGAATTAGTGACGTAATTAGGCTGGTGATTGGCATTCTGCGCTAAAAAACTGTTTGTGATAGCGGGCTGTAAGTCTTGTTCGCCCAATTCCAAAGCACTGTTCACACTTTCGGTGATTGAAGGTGACTTGCTGGTTTCTGACTCAGTAAGCTTCCAAAGACCCCATCCGACTTTTTCAAATATGTCTGTTTCATTTTCTAGTATATTCATAATGACTCTTCTCTGCTTACTTATGCTTAAACCATTAAAATCAGGATATTTTTTGGCAATCCCTTTAGTAATGTTTCGTATATGGTAAGTTTTGCTGTTGTCGGTGCTTTGGCTTAAAATGTCTATAATCATTTGAGTATCAATTTTGGATGTTATCTTGTTATTTCTTTGTATAAGAAGCTGCTGGTGAGAAAGCTGTTTATCTGTATTCATATTAAGATTGTTGTTTATTGACATATGTATGCGTGTTGATAAAAGTATGGTTGAAGTAGTTTTTCACTATACTAATAAAATTGAAAGAATTGTGTTTAAATGTGATGGTTTGCTGTTGGTATTTTTGAACCCTTGGTTCTTTATGTAATAGGCACAGGCAGACCTGAAAAAAAAAAAAAAAGATCTTCATGTGCTTAAACATGGCATCTAAATGTGCATTGAGTCAGCATATATAGTGTGAAAAATATACATTGAAACAAAGCGTAATCATACGTTTTTTTTGTTGTTGTTTTTTTTTTTTTGTTCATACTTTGAAATGATAAAGTGCTTGTGATATAAACATATTTTTTTCACAGTATAACTGTTTTTTTTTTTTTGTTCCACATAGATAACCTTAAAATAATTTTAGGCTGTAGATAAGGAATGAATTTTATTTTTTTTTGTGTAGCATGTGGTTATGCATTTACTAAGCTTAAGAAAAAAATACTTTTGTGTACATTTTTTTGTTTTTCAGGCTTGCGTGCAGTTGGTTTTAAATGTGGCTCACAATGATAACTCCGACCGTCCACTGGCTCTCCTAACGCTCGGACAGTATACCTAGTTTAGGAAGGTATTCCGAGAGGGGGGATTCCGATTTATTTTTTTTGTGGAAAAAAAAAAAAGTCAGTTTCTGGCCAAGTCATCAAGCACTTTGTTTCCATTCAAGGTAACCATTTAGCCAAGGCTCACAGTATTGTTAGGAGTATTTTTGTAAAATTAAAAGAGCTTTGCAGAGTTCCCTTTGAAAAAAACAAAAAAAAAAATTTTTCATACATTTCACTTACATTTTTGTTCACGTTTAAAAAAAAACAAAATAGCATTTGAATAAATGAATTAATTAATTATTGCCTGTACAGGAAAAACAAGTGAAAAATTTTTCATACTCCGCACCCTCGACACTTTCCGCCTCATACTTACTCTCCCAATTTTCAACAAGGGGTAGTGTGAATAGGTATTTTTTTTTTCATGCTGGATGTCGACACTACAGTGCCCCTATATTCGCAAACAGTGGCGTATAGCATCATTTATTGATTTCTTAGCAGAGTGGTTTGAATGAAGGATCACCTTTCGACGCTTTTTTTTTTTTTTTTTAAAAAGTTACCTAGTATTTTATATAACATAATTGGCTGCACAGCATCTTTTACTCTTAACAGGATTAAAAGAAAAGAGTAAAACACCAATAAATTAAACTTTAAATAACTACAAATAAAATGTCATTCAAGAACCCATTCTTACAATTAGGTAACGATGTCGAAGATAGTGAAATTTTGATCACTCAAGAAAACGTCAAAACCAACGTCAAAAACCACAAAAAGGAAGACGTCCACCCAAAGTCTGATGCTTCCAAGAGCACCGGTAAAAAATCCGGTAAATTAGAATCTAACAACAACAAGGATGTCAAGCCAGTTCAAGGCCAAAGATCCGGTGCTAAAGGTTCTGGTAGAGAAAGACAAGACAAGCACTCCAAGACTGGTAAGGTTGACACCAAAAAGAAGATCAGACAAGGTTGGGGTGATTCCAAGACCGAAATTGACGCTGAATTAGACGTTGATGCTGAAAGAAAGGAACAATCCGCCGAAGACTCCGAAGCTGCCGCTGAAGCTGAAGAACCAAAGATCCAAACCATCTCTATGGACGATTTCTTAGCCTCCAAAGAAACCACTGTTGTTTCCAGAAGAGCCAAGAAGGCTGCTCCTTTACCAATCTCTGCTGTTGAAAGCGAAGAAAAGAAGGGTAAGAAAGCTTTATTCGAATCCGAACAAAAGGCTGTTGAAGAAAAGAAGTCTGCTCCAGTTTCTTCTGCTCCAGTTTTTGAAATTAACTATGTTAAGGAAGAACCAAAGGCTAGAGCCCCATCCAACCAAGCCAAGAGAGGTGGTAAGAGAGGTCCAAGAGGTCAATCTTCCAGAGCCCCAGCTGCCAAGTCTGCTCCATTGCCAACCTTATAAATGCAAGAATGATATTAACTAATGTAGTGAACATTATTTTTTATAAGTGAATGAAAGACAGCGTTTAATAAACCAGTAGAGAATATTAACATGTACTTTATTCTTTTCTGCTATTCGACAGCTTCTGACAAAAATAAAAAACCTAAAAACCTAAAATAAAATTGACTTAGAATATTATTAGATTTAACCAATACAAAAAAAAAATAAAATAAAATAAAAACGTTATATATAGAAAAATCTAATTAAAACTAATTTGAAATAAAAATAAAACATAAAAAAGTTCTTGTCTTGGACTAGCTATCGTTTCCCTAATAGCCTAGATCATGCTTGATTGTATATGTTAGCACAACAGCTAGCGTGATAAAAAACATCAAGTAAGCTACAACGTATACAGAACCTAGACAAGCCATCTGTACTTGCGGGCCAGTAACGGGTGTAAACATCGCAGTAAAGTATAGACAGGCTGTTGCTGAAGGAACTGCAAATGTCATAACCAGGGATAATCTCTCAATGGCATCTCCTTTATCCAGCCAGCCAATTGTGACTAGTCTATTAACAAAAGCAATCCCTATGATGGGCATTACACACAATCTGTAGACATTCAAAACTACAGAAGCTTTCAAAAACTTATAGTCCAGTTTTGTTAAATCAATTTTGGCGATCGTGCCACCAAGAAGAAGCAGTGCTATTGGAACCGAAGCTTGTGAAACGTATAGTGTGAAATCCATGATAACAGAAAGCACTGGCGCGTTATCGGGCCCTTGGTGCATGTGGTAGCCTTCCTGCTTAACAAACAAAATACGCAACCAGGGAACCAAGGCACAAAGCAGTCCAATGACTGTAGCCATACTGCATGGTCTTTTGAAATTAACAAGCATGTAATATAGCCAACCCATTTTATTCGCATAGCACCACTCCGAAAAGCTTTTTTTCTGTTTTTTATTATTTTTTTCTTTGTTAGCATGGTCTGCCAATTCTGGTATTTCCCCATTGTATGTTTCAGAGTTGACGTTTTCTACTGTTTCATTTTTAACTGCATGTATATTTTCCAAAGGAGGCTCTGCAAATAATGACATCGGTTTGTTAATGTCCAGTTCCCCCGATTTTACTTTAGATACCACGCTGTACTCACGCACTAGTTCAGTTGTTCTATCAACGCCGTTATTCAGATTGTTATTGGTCAATGCTTTTGTGAGAACGCTGGTTATTGACATTTTTCTATTTCTCATGTTGTGGAAAGACTCTTGATCATGAGATGTATGGCTTTCCTCTGTTTGGATGCTGTCAATTGATTCTATGCTGTTATCTGTCGTAGAGCGTTGATCAAATAGATCATTGTCTGAGGTTGAGTCGTTCTTTTTGCAGCTAACGGTATTGATTTCCTCCTCTTCTAAATTGGTTTCCGCATTTTGGTATGTTTCTTTTTCACTTGCTTCAATGTCTTCCATATCATTCTTAACATCATAGTAAGGTATTGTCATCAGCCCTAGGTTCATAAGCATGAAATTTTGCACAGACATAAATATTACTGCATAGGAAACTCCTTTTCCCAGCTGCTCCTGAGTAAAAATTGCTTGGAGACCTTCACTCTGCATAATTGAAATTGTTAAGTCACTGATGTTGGTGCAACTCGAACAAAACAGTAATCCATAAAAAAATCTGGGCTCGGTTTTAAATCCAAAGTATACCATCACTCCTCCTAGTAACCCTAAAGCGTAGATAAAAAGAGATGTTAAAATGATTATTCCTATCATTTTCAAATCTTTGTATGATATGTAATTTACAATTTTGTTAAATGCTAGACAAGGAAGTAAAGCATTGACAACCAATGTAGATATATCTTTGGTCATTTGCGGTGTCAGCAATCCTTTTTTAGATAACAAAAACCCAGTACCTAAAATTAGGTACACCCTAATGATTGGCTTGATGGATATGTAGATACATTCTCCTAAAGACAAAGATGTCGTAGACATTTGAGGTTGTTTGCTGTATTATTGATAATCCTTAGTGGAAGCTGGAAAACATTAACTTTCGCAGTAAAACGATAAGTTTAAACGTCTTGTGTTTAAAACAGATAGTAAATGGGTGATTAGTGCTGTTTTGTGTTTTTAAAAAAAAAAACAGTTCTAAGAAACGTAAGATATACTAGGAATCTAATTATGTAAGCAAATTAGCAGTTGTTGTTTGCCGTCAAGTTTCGGTTTCCTCTTGCGTATTGTATTGCATATAACAAGTTATACACTCGAAAAATTAAGAGTTGTAGAAAAGACTATTGAAGAAGCCTATTTTGTTGTCAGATAGAGGGATTAAGAGCATACAGTTTAAAAAAAAAAAAAAATTGGCACTTTTACAAACTTTAAAAACCCCCTTAGCGGACAATTTCAATGTTACCGTTAATTTCATTTCTTTATAATCTATGCGGTAAGTGCGAGAGTTAGCTCTAGATATTTCTTTTCAATTAATTTTTTCCTATTGCGTGATATGCTCTGCAACAGTTACGCTGCGGCTGCCTAAATTCCATCGCGTTGTCTATGTGAAAAAAAAGCCAATCTAAGCATGTTGTGCTAATCGGATAATCCCTATCCGAATCTTGATATTGGCACTGCGCAAAGAAAAAAAAAAGAAAAGACGCTGGTAAACCATGGATAAAATAGCGATGACATGGTTGATGCTGGATCTGCTTTCTTGAAAAACATGAGCATGTGACACTGGATAGCAAAACGGCGGAAAACACATCTGCGATTGAGCATTTAGTAGAAAATGCCTGAGTTTATAATCTTAATCATCGTAAACAAAACAAAAAAAAACCTCTTCAATCTTTGAAAAATAATAATCATTATTGAAATGAGTTTATTGAATCTAAATAGCTAGTTACAAAAAAAAAACAAAAAGAAAAGGATCACAATGCAAAGCGCTGTTTGCTATCAATTGATTATAAGTTGTATCAATTTCAAAGCATCATATATAAGTGGACATGTCATCCAAAAATAGCCCTAGAAGCTCTATTTCTTAACAAACAATTGAGTTTCAACAGCACCAATTAACTTTGGAACACACTCTGGGTTGGCCATGGTAGATAAATCCCCAATTTGTTCCATTTCATTAGAAGCAATCTTTCTTAAAACTCTTCTCATGATTTTTCCGGATCTTGTCTTTGGAAGGTCAGAAACAGCAATAATGGCTTTTGGAGAAGCAAATGGTCCAATAACACCTCTGACCTCCATTACAAGGCTCTTTTTGAAAACATTGAATTCTGTTTCGTTGGTAATATCACAGGCACCGTCTTTCAAAGAAATGAAGGCAACAACAGCTTGGCCAGTTAAGTCATCGTTGATACCAATACAAGCACATTCGGTAACACCAGAATTTTCATCCAAAACAGTTTCAATTTCATTGGTCGATAATCTGTGGCCAGAAACATTAACAACATCATCAGCTCTTCCTCTGATCCAATAGTATCCATCATTGTCTCTAGCAGCGTTGTCACCAGTGAAGTAGTATCCAGCAAAAGGCTTTAGGTAAGTTTCCATAAATCTAGAGTGGTCGTTGTAAACGGTTCTAGCCATTGAAGGCCACGTGCTTTTAACAGCCAAAACACCGGCAACATCATTGCCTTCTAATTCCTTTCCTGTAGCTGGGTCAATGATAGCTGGAGCAATACCGAAAAATGGTAAAGAAGCAGAGCCTGGCTTGGTTGGGAAAGCACCAGCAAGTGGGGTGATCAAGTGAGCACCACTTTCTGTTTGCCAGTAAGTGTCAACAATGCAACAGTTGTTGTTACCAACTTTTTCGTTGTACCATTCCCACAAGTCTGGTTGGATAGGTTCACCTACAGAACCTAAAACTCTTAAAGAAGAAATATCGTACTTAGCAATTTCAGCTTCGCCAACTTTCTTGATTAATCTCATGGCAGTTGGAGCAACGTAGAAGTGAGTGGCTTTCCATCTGTTAACAATTCTCCAGTATCTACCGTAATCTGGATAAGCTGGAGTAGATTCAAAAATGATAGAAGCAGTACCTAAACTCAAAGGACCGTATAAAGCGTAAGTGTGTCCGGTAATCCAACCAACATCACCAGCAGTGAAAAAGACGTCTTCTGGATGTAAATCAAATACAAATCTTGTGGATAATGCAGCGTTTAATAAGTAACCACCAACAGTGTGTACAACACCTTTTGGTTGACCGGTGGAGCCAGAGGTGTATAGTAAGAATAATGGGTCTTCAGCATTGGTTGGAACACATGGAACATATGATCTTTGAGTAGCACATACTTCATCCCAGTAGTAATCTCTGCCTGGAGACATCTTTACATCTTTGTTTCCGGTTCTCTTGAAAACAAGAATCTTAGAAACACTTTCGACGCCGTTCAAACCTTCATCAACAATCTTTTTGGTGTTGATGGTTTTACCACCTCTTTTGGCTTCATCACAAGTTATAACAACTTTACAGCCAGCATCAACAACTCTGTCTTTCAATGAACCAGCAGAAAAACCAGCAAAAACAACGGAGTGAACAGCACCAATTCTTGCAATAGCTAACATGGCAATAACAGCTTCTGGAGTCATAGGTAAGTAAACAGCAACAGTATCCCCTTTTTTAACACCCCAAGATTGAAGAACTCCAGCAACTTTACAAACTTTTTCTAAAAGTTCTTGGAAGGTTATGCTGTAAGCCTCAGTCTCTTCATCTGGCTCGGAAATTAAAGCTATTTTGTTTGGATTAGCAAAAGCATGTCTGTCAACACAGTTGTAACAGGCATTTAACTCACCCTGTAAAAACCAAGAAACATCACCCTTGTTTAAGTCACCGCTTCTGACTTTAGTGAATGGCTTGTCCCAGTGTAAGTATTCCTTAGCTAGAGAGCCGTAAAAGGTTTCTGGGTCATTAATACTTTGATCGTACCAGGCCTTGTATTGGTTTTCGTCTACGATGTAGGACTTGGAAGGTTGTGACTTGAAAAAATGTTCTGGTGTTTGTCTAAAAGAAACGCCATTAGCTTCGTGTACTTCAACGTGGTTAGTAGTCATTCTGTATGTTGTGATAATTAAATGTAAATGTAATTTTTTAACTTTTTTTTTTTTGTATATGAAACTAATAATAAATATAAATTATTATAAGTGTTTGAGACTGTTTTCAAAAAAATTTTTTTCGATTTGATCGTGAATATGCGTGATATTGATAAATAAATAAAAAAGTTAAGCTATCTTTTATTTTAAACTTTTGTTAAAAAATAAAATAAAACTATTAGTTTTTGTTACTTGTTTATGAATGTTTAATAAGCAATTTGCTATTGTACAATAATGTTACTATTATGGTTAACTGTTAAAGAAAATAATCTGCAAAATAAAAACAATATTGAGTTATTACTAGTAATAATGATTGTTTATAGTGTGGCAAGTAAAAAAAAAAAAAAAAGTTTGGTTGATTGACTTTTTAAGATACTTTCAGGGCTGTTTTCTTTGGTTAGTTGGATTTACGATACTTTTAATATCATAAGAAGTTATCTTTTATTCACGTTTTTTGAAAACGTCAACTCAACAATTCGAATCTCATACATCAACACAAGTCTTTGAATTTCACACTCTTCAATCCTATAATGCAATAGAGTGTGTTAGTTGCTTTAATAATATATGAAAAATTTTCAACAAAAAAAAATTTTCACCTTTAAACAAAAAAAAAAAATCAACAATCTTTTGGCGCTTAACCATTTTTTCTATACGCATAAGTTGCGCTAAGTCTAATTGTTTTCACATTATGTCGTGTAATAGGTAAGGTTTTTTTTTTTTTTGGCTCGTGTATCGCTGTTTATTCTGGTGAGGCTAGAAAAAGATATATGAATAATGACTGTGTTAGGTATGGATGTCTGTTTATGCTCGTACGCCAGTGGTAAGCGATAAATGGTATATGTGAAGCATCTGAAAATAGAGGAGGGACTTCAGTTCTCATGTTTTAGCGGCTGGGATCTTTTGAACAGTGCGTGCTTTTTTTAAGGTAATTAGGAGAATTGGTGGTGCCTGGTTTTCTTTTTAGTAATTAGCTGTAAAATTTCATCACTGGTACTCTTTATCGGCTTTTAGAAAATTAGTCCGAGTCGCAAGCAGAGTCTCTAGACCGCATCGTTTCTTCGGTAAAGCAGCTATAATTTAGTCGTCCTACGTTATAAAAAAAAAAAAAGAACGTGCTCTAATCTGAGCAGCCAAAATATCGGTCTTTCTGAACGAGTTTCAAGCATCCTCTTCAACTGCTCAGCAGTATGTGCTGTAATCATGCATTTCTAAAATGAGTCGTAGTCGTAAGTCACGGACATATCCGATAAATAATGTTCACAAGTATATATATTTATAGGTGGATGTGGATACACGTGTTTAAAACTGTATTTGCAACATGGCTTCTACTCGTTTTCGCTTTTGAAATAGAATTCACCAATCTTTTCAAAGAATTGCTTTACAGCTGATCTTAAAGGAATGTTTGACAGGTTCTTATCCAAAATCTGCAAAACCAAGTTATACAGCTTGCTTGAATTGGCTTTGAAATCCTCATCATCAAACTCGTGGATTCCTTGTAATATTTCGATTACCACCGGTCTCATTGTAATGATATTTTTTTCCATCTTGTTTTCATCAAAGCTTACGTATCTCTGGATAATGTCAACACAGTACTGCATTAGTTTGTTCATCAACTTCTCATTATTCTCTTTGTCGTCTTCGGTTTGGAAATACAACTTGAATAATACAGCAATCAAGACAGCCGCACTTGATGATTCCTGTTTTAAAAGATTAGGTATTTTGTCAACAACTTCGGCTTCAACTAATCTAGTTCTCAACCCAATGTCGTCGTTGAAGTCTCTTGAAAAAGTATACGACTTTTCAAGCATTCCAACAATTCTTAGCATCTGGTCTATTTTGATTTTGTTGTTGTTTCTGAATTTTTCATTATCAAACAACTCACTTAGAAGCTCAATAATCATCAACTGTAAAACACATTTCACAACAATTGTGTTTTTAACGGATAATCTTTTTCTAATTAGATCTTGTCTCAATCCACTGGTATTTGAGTTCATGCCCTCTTTTGGTGCAAGATTGGCATCAGATTGACTTAGTTTTCTTAGCATTTTCTCAGAACTCTCTTCTTCTTCGGCTCTGTTGCTTGAAAAGTCAATAGTTTCTCTGTTTTCTTTGGCAATATCTTCGAATTTTAAAGTTTCATTCGCTTCTAATTTAGGTGCTGTTTTTTGGCCTAAAATAGATTTTCTTCTGCCTCTTTTCAGTGGATCGCTTTCAAATAATTCAGTTGCAGTGGTCAAATCAAACAATTTTTCAAAATGATCTACGACTATAACCCAATCGGATTCACTGAATTTGGCATTGTTTTCGATTATTAGCTGCTGCAAGCATGATCTACCGATTCTAGCAATAGTGTCATTTTCTTGGCAAATACAAGATACAAGCAAATCTAGAAATCCTGGGAGTAAAGTGACTAATGAATCAAAATAGTGGGTTAAAAGAGCTATACTGTTTCTCAAAGCTTGAATTAAAGTTGTTGACAACCAAACGTTCACTTCTTCATGAGAGCTAAATTGATCAAAATCCCAATGCATAGTCAATACTGCAAAAATAGGGAATATCAACATTCTACAAATTTTAGTCCATATGGCCACATCAAATAAAGACCCGTAGGTCACCAAGCATTCAAACATTTCGGTTAAAGCCATAGATCTCACTTCCATGTCTTTAGAAGACATTATGATATCGTGATAAGAAAATAATAGAGGATACCATAATTTGTTAAATTCTTCTTCATCTAAAGTAGTCTTGTTGCCTTTTGAAACGCTTACATCTTTGAAAATGTACTTTCTTATTTTTTTCAAAGAGTCCAAACTTTTTAGAGAATTTTTGGGGAATCTAGAATTCTTACAAATGTTTCTGTAAACAAAAATAAATTGTAAAAAGTTGTCATCCTGCTCGTTAGTGGTAGCACTTACTTGTTTGAAAACATGTTCCATTAAAATTTTACTGTTCAAGACTAAATTTGCAGTGTTCAAGACCGTCAAAGAAATTTTTTCCATAACAGTGTTAATAGCCAAGTATTGCAACGACTCAAAAATAGGTTTCCAACCACTTTTCAGCAAGTTTCCTTTGGCAACAATAAACTGGTTAAAGCATTCTAAGCACATTTGTTGAATCTCATAATTACTGCTACTGTTTTGAATAATATACTTGAATGGTTTCAAAAAGTCGCACTGGAACTCAAACCCATGTAATTCGTCAAGATTCAAAAACCTCATACTTAGTTGTCTTAAAGAATCAATTGCAAAGAATACCACAGCCAAGTTTCTATTGCTGTTAGATGCTATGCTGATAAATGCTTCACCCATAACGTCCCACATAGGTTTCCACTCAACTCTGATTCTATCCATATTGTAATAGCAAACATCAACCATTTTTTGCAAAGCAAACATTCTAGGTTGTGATGACTCTTGAGACGACTCTATTTCTTTTTTAGAAACCTCTGTTAAAGCTTTGATGAAGTCTATTACAGCATATGCACTTAAATCAGAGCTTTGTGAGAAAACCATATCAATCTTAACACTTATTTCATCAGAAGAAAGCAATTTAGAAACTTCTGGTGTTAGCGCTTGTTTACTATGCTTGTCTTGAGCCTGTTCAATTGGGTTGGGTTTTTTAGTTTGCCATAATCCAAAAAACCCTGAGCTTTCGTCAGTCAAGCTGTTTTCAACATTAGCAGATCTGACACTTTCTTTTGAAGTTCTTCTTGAATTAATGTTTTTCAATCTTGATGAAGAAACATCTGGAACTGTTAAGCCATCAACACCTTTAGCAATTAGCTGCAATCTTTCAATTTGAGAAACAGCAAATAAAACATCTTTCCACGAGTCAGCCAAATCATTACCTATTTGTAAAACAACCTCTAGTAGTCTATGAATAGCCAAAACATTTTTGTGTTTCATTTCTGCTATATTAGACATATTAGTGAACTGAATTAAAGCACCAACAAAAGAACTTTTAGCCATATCAATTCTGTAGATAGCAGAGATTCTTGCACCGTGTTGTAAACCCTCTAAACACAAATTAACTGAATAAGTGTCAGAATCAGTTTCATTAAGAGATGTTGTGAACGCAGCTAAAAAAGACATCCACAAGTTTTGGAAAACCAAAACACCGTGCTCTTTAGAAGTAGCAAAATGGTAAAGCGAGTCTTCTTTTGATTCAAGAGATAAGTTTTTAACTACATCTTCGGTTTTGGAAGATATTTCTTTAGAAACCTGCATGTATGTTTCTCTATTCACGTCTCTCATGTTAAAGAAGTTGAATGCAGAATTACTAGCAGCTTCAGTTGTCTTTTGGCTGTGTTCATTCTGGTCTTTAGGCAATTTAATTTCATTGTCTCTGATTTCTACATAAAGCTCTGTCATGTATTCATTTGATAGCTCATCTTCTTTTTTCAAGCCACCTAATAAATCAATAAACTCTTCCAAAGTAATTTTTTTCTTTATTTGCGGGGAGTGTAAATCAGTATTCAGCATAATCAATGAGAAAGCTAAAACATAGGCGGTATCTGGTTTAGCAAATACAGTTGGATTTTGCTCAACATATCTCTCAGCAAACTTTAGCATGAATCTATCAATTTTTTGACTTTCACCAGGTAATTTGAAGTTCTTTAAAAAATCTCTTAAAGCATCTATAAAGCCTGCGTTTTTAAAGTTTAGCTGATCCACTAAAGAGTGCATAATTGCAATGTTTTTCTCGTCGCCTTCACCCAAAAAGTCACCAACAGTTACTAAGTCTAAACCTTCAGTAGTCAATAAAAATTTAGCAATAGACTCAGGAGTATCATCTTGAATAAATCCGCTAGAAATTAATTCTGGTATGGCTTTTTTAGGCTTTTTGTTGAAAGCAATCAACAATCTGTTTAGCTCAGTTTTTCTTATTTTGGAGGCTTCAAAGTGCTGTATGTCATTATCATCATCAGCAAAGTTTTTTATTTCTGACCCTGATCTTGAGTGTGATGTCAATTGCACGTTGCCTAAGGAATCAGAATCATCTTTACTCAATGATGCGCTGGAAATAGATGCTTTTCTTGAAATTTTAACATCTAAAAACTCTTCTCCAGTTTTACTATTGCTTTTGACACTAGTATTAATGTCACACCAGCTTGTTAAAGATCTCAAAATTAAAATTATACAATTTAAAGAATCCATTTTTAAGTGATAAGCAATTGGAAAATTAGGGCTGGACAAGCTTGTTTTTGAAGAAGCGCTAGATGATGATTTTTGCTTACTACCAGCGCTTCCTGTTGATTTACTGGCGCCAGCAGTGTTAGATGAAAACATATTCAAAGGATTCGACTCTGTTAAGCTTGTGGCATTAGAAACAGATCCACCAGCCAAATTAGAAATACTTAGCAACGGTAATTGTGACAAATCATAAGTTGATATAGCATTTTTTAATGAGTCGACATATTGTCTTTTATCTGTTTCAGACACATTTTCAACTCTGTTTAAAGTATTGCCGCTTAAGAAATCTACTATGATTTCTGTTAAATTAGGGAATCTTTCATCACAATCATAATTTAAGTAAGATTCAATGATTATTGATGGATCAGAACTCATTTTTGCTAAGAATTGTAAAAAATATTTCTTTTGATGGTTAGTAGACGTTTTTAGTTCGGCAATAGGCAAATAAATCTCGACAAAAAAGATTGGAATTTCACGTTTAAAGTAAAATCTCATATCATTAACTAAAATCCACAAGATTTCTAATGTAATTTCAAATACAGGAGCAATAGGAGAAGTCGCGTTTCTAGAGACTGATAAACACAAGTACTGTCTTATAGAGTCTAAAAGACTTTTGTTACCATTAGAATATAATTTAACCTTAGGGTTTAAAAATAAAGAAACTTGATCTCTTAAAATTGAGTGTAGCATGTGCAGAGATAATAGTTTTGACCTTACTGCATGAGATCTCATATCCAAAGTATCCTCAATGTTTTTAACACTAATTTTGGCCATGGATCTGAAAACCAAAAATGCATCTGTTATAGAAAGCTGCTCTTCGGTTATTGTTTCTTCTGAAATACTGTTTAAGTCAATATTGGCTTCTTCTTCATCATCAAGCTTTTTCATGTCATTCAAATTCAAAGGTTCATCCCCTAATGGCTGAGAATTTATAGAGTTGACTGAGTCTGTATTGGTATCTTGGATACTCAAAGAAGTTTCGTCGTTAATGGTTTTGTCATCTGAGTCAACATAGCTTCTAACTCTGTAAAATACTTTTTCAACAACTTGAATTAAAGTGGCTTGAGCAATAGTTTGGGTCGATGAGTTTAATGAAAAAATAAAGATATTGTAAATTGTTCTTATAGCTTTCAATAAAGATTGCCCGTGGCATAAATTTAAAGAATCTTCCATTAGAATTAAACTTGTGAGACATCTTATTATTTGTAGTTCAACATTTTCATTAGTGCTTTCTCCTTCAAAGCAATCAGTTATCGTATCAATTGCAGCGTCCATAAGCTTTTGTTTAGGAGGTGGTGTGATATCGCTGTTATCGTTTATTGGCTCATTAACAGATAACGAGTCAGGTGGGTTAATCATAACGCTTTCATCAAGTAATTGAAAAGCAAACAGTTTAGAAAGACCATCAAGCGCCATAATTTTACCAGTATTTATCTTACATCTGCAGCAATTTCTCAAGGCTTCAAAAATTATGATTGAGTTAATGGAAGCAATAGCATTGGCTGGAGAACCTAAAATTTTGTCTATGTCTTCAATTGCATCTTTCAATGAATGATGTAATGACTTGGATGGAGACGTTAAGTTTTTATATTCTTTGGAACTTTGAAAATCTTCAAAGCTTTTCTTCAAGAAAGATAAAGTAGATTTGATGTTTTTGCTTTTGGCAATTTCCTCAGGAGTAGCGTCTTCTTCATATTTGAAAGGAGTTTGTTCTACTACTTCTTGTTCGTGTTCTTCATGTCCTTCTTGTTCGTCTAATTTAGTTTCAATGGCATCATGTTCGTTGGCTTCTTCTTCCACAATTTCCTCATCTTCTATTGCTTGGTTTGTTGTTACACTTTCTATTGGTTCTTCTGCTTTATCAGACACACTTTCGTCAGATGCGTTTTTTGTTGGTTCTTCATCTTCTTCGTTTAGTGATTCCAACATATTAGCTGAATCTGAAAAGTTTTTTTCAGTTTCGTGGATACCATATGGCTTATGTATAACGCTATTGTCGCCCTCGTTATCGTGATGCTCTTCTTCAATGTTTGCAGCTGAATCATCATTTTCGTCGTTATTTACATGGCCTAAATTGATGTCTGAAGCATCAACAAAATCGTCATCTCCACTTCCACTTGAGATGGATATTTCATCTTCATGTGAATTTAAAATTTCTGAGCTAGCAGAAAGATGTCTCTCCTGTTCTTCATTATGCAATGAACTTTCACTTATTTCTCTCTCAGACATATCAGAGTAATATAATAGCTTCTTATAGTTTTTTTATAATTATATTATAAACACAATTTTTTTGATCTGAAATATCAATTAATTAATAAATTATATATTTATTGATCTATATTATTGAATAAAGAAATAAAAAGAAGCCAACTCTTGAACAAACTCAAGCTAATATATGAAGACAGATTATAATGTTTGGGTTTTAAATATATTTTTTTTTTTTAAAAAAAAAAATCCCCTATCTTTAAACTAGATCAAAACTGATGTTATTTCAAAACAATATTATCATACTCTTTAAATCCAAGTAAAGAATGTATGTGCATAAGCATGCACAGAGGGGAAAAGAAAACAAAGCGCTGTCATAGCATACGCCACTTCGAAAAAACTAAAAATAAACAACTTGGCTTTCTTCCGTGAATTGCAGAAAGGAAAAAAAAAAAATTACATGTATAAAAACGAAAATAAAAAAATTTTTAAGCAAGTAATAGTGCGCTACAATATGGCTGCTTAGCTTTGTAATGTCCGACTATGCAAAAGCTGGAAAAGAATATACCTGGCTGTGTGTAATTCAGAACACACTTTGTATGAGCCAAAAATACTTTGTTTGGCTGAAAAAAAGAACCGCTAGTCTAAGAGAAGTACAGTTTCTGCTATGTCCTTTTAACCTGTTTTTTTGTTCAGTTTTTTGTCATCTGTGTTTGATGGCTGCCACAGTGACAATTCATCGCATGCTTAGAAACGTTGGCATGTTTGGTTTTTGCGGCAAAGTTTTTTTTCCGTTGGATATAAGCGTAGCTCTTAGTGTTTATCAGTAATTTTAGCTTTTGGTTTTTTTCTTATCTTTTTTTTTAATCAGATGAGAAAAAAAAGCCTGTAGGTTAGTAAAGCAGCAAAAAACTGTAACTCTTAGAAATACATTTAAAACAGCAACAAAGAGTCTAGTTATCTTTCTTTTTTTTATTAATACTTGTGTCGGTATACTTTTTAGCTGCATACCATGTGCATGGTCATTTTTGCTCACAGGTTTCTTCCAATGGAGATAGCTTGAACAGTTTATAGTAAACGAAAGTTTTGCATAAAATTGTTTACTTCATTATCTTTACTTCAGTGTTTGAACAGCCTTCTGCTACTAAAGGAAAACCTATATAAACAGAAAACAAACTCAACTTTTAACAAATTTGAAAAATGAATTTGGATTGTTAATTCTTTAACTTTAAAGTATTAATATATTATTAAGTAGAGAATGCAGAACAAAACCATCGTACGCTAAGTTGATTTAATTGTTCATGCCTTTTTTTTTGATCAAAAAGATATAACTATAATTGCTACTTAGTAATTCAATTTAAACCTATCAATACTTTTTATTTAGACATGTCACCCCCATCCACTGCTGATTTTATCAATGGCCACAGCAAAACGTCGCCTGACTTGAAAGCCACTACTTCCAACAATCAAATTCTTGCTTCTGAAGAAATTAATTCTTTAAATAATCTTTTATCAAATATTAGATTGTTCACTACTTTGGAGGACAGCGATGTTGGCCCAATACCTTTAAAATGGAATTCAAAGACCTCAGATTACAAAAACAGAGGACCTGTTGTCTGTAATTTTTACAAAGAAGGAGCTTCTATGCATAACGCAATTGGTGCACACAGTGGCTGTTATTCTGTTTATCATGGTTTGGCTGTTGCTGCTAAACAGCTAAACCCCAACTTTACGCCTTCTTTTGAAAACACAGAGCCACAATTTAAAGTTCCATTCAACGAAAGTTGGACTGACGGCGAATCCATAGTCTCGATTGATCCATTTGGGCACTTAGCTATTCCTGAAAATTATCCTGAGTTTTCAGACGTTGTCGATATTAGACCTAGTATAGCCATCACAAAAGCTGTCTTACAATTGCCCGATATCCAATCACTGGTCAAGGAAGGCAAAATACCAGTTGATGGAAAGATTGTTTTAAACAAGGAAGGAGATGTTGCTATCTCCAAAGTTGCTTTAGATCCTGTATGGTATTTACCAGGTATTGCTAAAAGATTTGGCATAACTGAAGACGAGTTAAGATTAAATTTGTTTAAAGACACCAACAATATGTACCCAGAACTAATTACCAGACCAGATATCAAAACATTCTTGCCTCCTATTGGTGGTTCAACAGTTTACATTTTTGGTAATCCAAGTTTTTTAAATGACCCAACTAAAAACTTGGCTTTAAGGGTGCATGATTCATGCACTGGCAGTGATGTTTTTGCTTCTAACATATGCACATGTAGACCATACTTGATATTTGGTATCCAAGAAGCTATTTTGCAAGCCCAGCAACCAGATGGTGTAGGAATGTGTGTTTACTTCCAGAAAGAAGGAAGAAGTTTGGGTGAAATTACTAAATACTTGGTTTACAACGCTAGAAAGAAATACGGTGACACTGCTGATAAATACTTTTTAAGAACTGAGTGTATTGCTGGTGTAAGAGATATGAGATTTCAACAGCTAATGCCAGATGTTCTTAAATGGCTAGGAGTTCAAAGAATTCATAAAATGTTGAGTATGAGCAACATGAAGTACGATGCTATAGTTGATGCAGGAATCACTATAGACGAAAGAATTCCTATTCCAGACGAAATGATTCCAGGAGATTCTAATGTCGAGATTGATGCAAAAATTCATTCCGGTTATTTCACAACTGGCTCAGTAAAAAGTGAAAATGAACTTAAAAAAACCTTAGGTAAAACATGGTAATTAATGGTTAATCATAAAATCCATGTTTTTTACAACAAAACAAAAAAAAATTATATACATCATATATACATAAGTATATAAGATAGTGTTGAATGACCAAACATTATTATTTAATATACACTACAGTTAATTTTAAAATTTTGGTATATATTGTTTAAATATGAAGATATTATGATGAAAATGCAAACATATTTACGATGCATATGTGCATTTGATTAAACAAAGTCTTGTTGCAATGAACTCTCCTAATAATTAGTCTCGTGCCAACAATTAGCTATGCACTATGTTGAAAGAAGAAAAAAAAAATTACATTTTCGGATATAATTTTTTCTTTTTTTTCTAATTATGAAATTTTTTTTTTTTTTTTACAAATTGCAATTTTGAGAAAAAAGGGAAATTTTCAAAAAAATTTTCGTCAAGAATAATAAAATCATCATTTGGAATATGTTTAACCTATGTACATTGAAAAACTTAACTTTAATTGAAAGCTAATTTTAAAAAAAAAAAGAAGATAATGTCAAAAAAAGACCATTAAATACTTAATCAAACATTATTATAAATAAGTTTAAAACTTGAACAGTTAAATAATTGTACAGTTTAAATTAAATAAAGTACATTTCCATTAAACAATGTCTGAAGAAGCTGAAAATACTAGTTACAATCCAAACAACACCAGAGGTAATTCTAGAGGTGGCTACAGAGGCAATTCCAGAGGTGGCTACAGAGGTAATTCTAGAGGTGGTTACAGAGGTGGTTACCAAGGCAATAATTATCAGCAAGGTTACCAAGGTGGTTACCAAGGCAATAATTATCAGCAAGGTTACCAAGGTGGTTACCAAGGAAACAACTACCAACAAGGTTACCAAGGTAGCAATCCCCAACAAGGTTACCAAGGTGGTTACCAAGGAAACAACTACCAACAAGGTTACCAAGGTGGTTACCAAGGAAACAATTACCAACAAGGTTACCAAGGTGGTTACCAAGGTGGTTACCAAGGTGGTTACCAAGGGAACAACTACCAACAAGGTTACCAAGGTGCCGGTTATCAAGGAGGTTTCCAACAGCAAGCCCCAAGTGTCCCAGCTACTGAAGCTGCTCCAGCTGCTGAAGACCCTGCCAAAGGTAAAGTTTCTCTGAAAGACATTAAAAATAGAGTTAAACAAGCTAAAGCCAAAGCTGCTGCTGCTGAAGAACAGAAGAGTGCCGAAGCTGATGAAACTAAGGCTGATGAAACCGAAGAAGTAAAGGCTGCTGAACCTAAAGAAGAAACGCCTGCTGAAGCCAAAGTTGAACAACCAAAAGAAGAAGCTAAGGAAGAACCAAAAGACGAAATCAAGGAAGAACCAAAAGCTGAAACAAAGGAAGAACCAATAGAAGAAGCCAAAGAAGAACCAAAGGCTGCTGCTGTTGAAAAAGTCAAAGAAGAAGTAAAGAGTGTTCCAGTTGAAAAATCTATGAGCAAATTAAGCGTTAAATCTGAATCAAAGCCTGCTGTGGATATTGCTAAAGAGCAAGAAGACGAGCTAGATCAAGAAATTGTCAATGATATGTTTGGTGGTAAAGATCATGTTTCTATTTTGTTTATGGGTCATGTTGATGCTGGTAAGTCCACCATGGGTGGCAACTTACTGTACTTAACTGGTTCTGTTGATAAGAGAACTTTGGAAAAGTACGAAAGAGAAGCCAAGGACGCTGGTAGACAAGGTTGGTATTTGTCTTGGGTCATGGATACTAACAAGGAAGAAAGAAACGATGGTAAAACCATTGAAGTTGGTAAAGCTTACTTTGAAACTGATAAAAGAAGATACACCATTCTTGATGCTCCAGGTCACAAAATGTATGTTTCTGAAATGATTGGTGGTGCTTCTCAAGCTGATGTTGGTGTCTTAGTCATTTCTGCCAGAAAAGGTGAATACGAAACCGGTTTTGAAAAGGGTGGCCAAACCAGAGAACACGCTCTCCTGGCTAAGACTCAAGGTGTTAACAAGATGATTGTTGTTATTAACAAGATGGACGACACTACTGTTAACTGGGATAAAGAAAGATATGATCAATGTGTTTCCAGCTTGTCTCAATTCTTAAAAGCTGTTGGTTACAATATCAAGACCGATGTTGTTTTCATGCCAGTATCTGGTTTCACTGGTGCTGGTTTGAAAGAAAGAGTTGATCCAAAAGATTGTCCTTGGTACTCTGGTCCTTCTTTATTAGAGTACTTAGACTCTATGAAAACTTTAGATAGACATATAAATGCTCCATTTATGTTACCTATTTCTTCAAAAATGAAAGATTTAGGTACCATTGTTGAAGGTAAAATTGAATCTGGTCATATCAAAAAGGGACACTCCACCATGTTAATGCCTAACAAAACTAAAATCGAAGTTGTTGATATTTACAATGAAACTGAAGAAGAAGTCGCTGTTGCTGTTTGTGGTGAGCAAGTCAAATTGAGAATCAAGGGTGTTGATGAAGAAGACATTCAAGCTGGTTTCGTTTTGACCTCCCCAAAAAACCCAGTTAAAGTTGTTAAGAAGTTCATTGCTACTTTGGCTATTGTTGAACTTAAGTCTATTATTTCTTCTGGTTTCTCTTGTGTCATGCATGTTCATACTGCCATTGAAGAAGTTGTCATCACTAGATTATTGCACAAGATTGAAAAGGGTTCCAACAGAGTTTCCAAGAAGGCCCCACCATTTGCTAAAAAGGGTATGAAGGTTATTGTTGAAATTGAAGTTGAAAACCCTGTCTGTGTTGAAACTTACCAAGATTACCAACAATTAGGTAGATTCACATTGAGAGATCAAGGTATCACTATTGCTATCGGTAAGATCATTAAAGTTGCTGAATAATTTGACTAATAAATATAATAAAATAAAAAAGTAAAAAAGACATATATACTATTTAAAAATAGCTAACAAAAATATTTGTTTTAAATTATTATATTTTATCTTAGTTTGCAATTTTATGCTGTGCATACATGTTCCTGATTTTTTAGCGTACTAACATTGTGTTGGGTTTAAAATATTGTGAAGTATAGATCGAAGGTTGTATAGACCTGTTAATGTATTTAAATCTGGTTTAGCGTTGTTTGATTCAATTATTTTTGAATGGCCAAAATCAATCAATTTCAATTTGCTTAAAGATAAACTTTGCAATAAATCATCAACTTCTAATAGCTCATCGTCCATTAAAATAGGCTGCTCAGACTCTTCTGCTTCTTCCACATACCCTAATACATCAAAATCTGAATCTATAAGAACATCATCCAGGTTGTTTTGTTCTATCCTTTTTTTATCTGTTTCTATAATTAATAAGACACTGCTGGAGACAAATGTAGCAGGTGTGTTTTCCACAGTTTCTATAAGAAGCTCTATTCGTTTGCAGAAGTTTAATAAAACATTGTTAGACCATGTTTCACCAAGCTCATGGTTTGAAAAAAAAATCCGAATAATTTTTTCAACTTCGCTCTGAGAAGATAAGGACCTTCCTAGATACTTATTGACGGTAATGTAATTATCTTTTATCTCAATATTATTATGTAGTAAGTGGTAATTCATATTATCAAAATATTTTAACTTCATTCCACAAATTCTTAAGCCCAAAGTCCCAGAAGTTGTTTCAGCACTTACTTTTGCAAGTCTTTGTTTTTTTTCATTTGAAGCATCTTCGTCATACAAAATAGTGCCTAGCTTAATATCTATTACATTAGGAGACACATATCCGTTTAACAGATTTTCAAGAACCAAATATTCTTGGTTACCTCCATCCTGTTTGCTAACAAAATGTTTAAGACTTTTTTCATCACTAAAAATTTTAGTCCCATTTTGCAGTATTTCTTGCTTTGTTTTGTCAGTTACGGCTGATGTTTGTTGTAAGGTGCCTATATACTTGGGAATCCAATTCACCAGTGGCTCGATTTGTTCAGTATTGCTGCCCATAGATTGCTTAAGTAAATCAACGCCATTCATTGATGCCTCTTGTATTTTATTATAAAAATCAATTTCTTTTTTAAGCGCAGGTTTCAAAAAAAGGCTGTTTTTGATATTTGTCATTGTTCCTTGATGGCCTGCTGCTGCCATATCAAATGGTTTTAATTCCATAGTGCTTAGACGTCAGTTTTTGTAGTGATAAAAGGTGCAAGGGGCTGTCTGGCAGTTTTTGAGATATTTTACAGGCTGGATTACTGCTACAAGCTTTTTTTATGACAGCATATAATACCGGAAATCATGTGAAATTTATAAACAAGCAAAACAAGTAATGTAAAGAAATTTACAATTTACAATTTTTTAAAAACAAAAATGAATGTAAACAATTTTTTTGGCAAACTCAACTTATGAAAATTAAAATGTTTTTTTTCTTAAATTAAAATTAAACTTTTTTTTTAGGCAGAAAAATTTTCCTGTCTAGCTTTCAGCCTAGCTGGTTTTGGCCACTTACATGGCCACAAAATACTTATGTCAAAAAGGTGGTTTACAGTTGCTCCCTGTTTTGCTCGGAACGTGCGGCTGAACGTTTCAAAAAGAGTGGTTTACAGTTGCTCCCTCGTTTTACTGTTTCGCACGGCTGATTTTTGATATCTTGTGAATTTTTTGATTTTTGGCTATGAAAAAAGTGGCCAAAATAAGGCCTGTTTACACTTGCTCCCTGTTTTTGCCGTTTTGTGTGGCTGATATTGCAGATGGTGAAGCTTAAAAAGAGCAATAATAAATCACAATAATTTGATTGGTCTATTTTAGGCAGAAAGCGTAGGCAAAGTTGGGAATGGTTTCTGTCTAAATGAAAGACTATATTTTGGAAAAAGAGGAAGGTAAATACAAAAAATAGCAAAAAGGTAAATTTAAAAAATACAAGTA
The DNA here is from genome assembly GCA_030573555.1 of Hanseniaspora hatyaiensis (nom. inval.). Classification (NCBI taxonomy): domain Eukaryota; kingdom Fungi; phylum Ascomycota; class Saccharomycetes; order Saccharomycodales; family Saccharomycodaceae; genus Hanseniaspora; species Hanseniaspora hatyaiensis (nom. inval.). Next base: position 32,780 of record JAJMDM010000183.1, read on the forward strand.
TAATACAGATGATGTGAAAAAAAGGATGCGTTGATAAAAAAATGTGGGAGAGAGAGAAGGAGAGAGATAAGCAGGAAAGCAGAAGAAAAAGAAGAAAAAGAGGTACGAGAGTGAGAAATAAAGCATGCCTAAGGGAAATGGGTAGGAAGAAGCAGGCGTGCTTGGATGCAGAAAGAGACATGTATGTATGAATATATGCTATATATATATATATATACATATGTATGT
>JAJMDM010000184.1:0-31348 GCA_030573555.1 Hanseniaspora hatyaiensis (nom. inval.)
TGAAAATTTTTTTTTTTTTTTTTTTTTTTTTTTTTTTTTTTAAATTTTTAAATTTTAAAAGTTTCAAAATTTCCCAAAACGCTTTTTGACAGCACATTTTATGCTCTATTGGCTGTCTGATCAGGCAAGCTAGGGGAAAAGAAGCAGTGGCTCTAGAGAGAAAGGAGAGCCAAAGACTCTACAACAACATCATAAACCAACACCGAACCAAGATGGACTTTGACCTAAACGAGGATATCAACGGTATCCGTTTTTCCTGGAACTGCTTCCCACAAACCAAGCAGGAGTGCGAGAGAAACGTGGTTCCGCTTTCATGCCTGTACACACCGCTAAAGGAGATCGAAAACATGCCAGTGGCCAACTACAACCCAGTAGTCTGTGCCTCCCAAAAGTGTAAGGCTATTTTGAATCCATACTCCATCATCGACATTTCATCAAAAACCTGGTCTTGTAAGCTGTGTAACCACAGAAACAATCTGCCAACACAGTACCACGCCATCAGCCAAGAATCCATTCCTTTGGAGTTGAGCTCAACAACCATTGAGTATGTCCATGTTGGCAAGCAAGTTTCCGTGCCTCCTATTTTCCTATTTGTAGTTGATTTAACCACCGATGCTGAAAACTTGGAAGCCTTGAAGGAATCAATCATCACTTCTCTGTCTTTGCTTCCTCCAAACTTGCTGGTTGGTCTGGTCACCTATGACAGAAATGTTATGCTGTATGACCTGTCCTGTAACGGAATCGAAAAAATCAATGTTTTTAGAGGTGACAGGGAGTACGAAATGGCCCAAATCTCAGAAATCCTATCTGGTGTCAAGGAAATCAATGCTTCCACTGCTGCCTCCAATGCCGAAGCCTTGAAAAGATTTTTCCTGCCTTTGGAACAAGTTGAATTCAAGCTTACTGAAATCTTAGACGGCTTAGCTGTTGCTGACTGGCCAATCAACGGTGGCTGCAGACCTTTGAGAGCTACTTCCTCAGCACTAAACATTTCCTCCTTGCTAATGGAAAAGTGCTACAAAAACAGCTCTGGTAGAATCATTTTGTTTTCATCAGGTCCTGGTACTATGAACCCTGGCCAAATTGTATCCCCAGAGCTAAAAGATCCATTAAGATCTCACCACGACATTGATTCCGACAATGCCAAGCACTACAAAAAAGCTGTTAAGTTTTACAACAACATTGCCACTAGATGCTCCAACAATGCCCACACTGTTGATGTCTTTGGAGGTTCTTATGACCAAGTTGGTGTTTCCGAAATGAAGCAGTTAACCGACAGCACCGGCGGTGTCTTGTTGTTGACCGATGCCTTTTCCACTGCTATTTTCAAGCAATCTTTCTTGAGATTGTTTTCTAAAGACGCTGAAGGCTACTTGACTATGGGTTTCAATGGTCGTCTAGCTGTCAAGACTTCTCCAGACTTGAAGATTCAAGGTTTAATCGGTCATGCTTCTGCTGACGAAATCAATAAGACTGGAACTGTTGGAGCTTCCAATGTTTCTTTGAACTCCATAGGTATTGGTAACACCTCTGCTTGGAAAATGTCTACTATTTCTCCATACCACAACTATGCTATCTACTTTGAAATGGCCAACACCACTGCTTCCGGTATGGATCAAGGTATGATGAACCAACAGCAACAGTACCCATTGGCCTACACCCAATTTATCACCACTTATGAACACTCTTCTGGTACTTTGAGAACCAGAGTCACTACTGTTGCCAACGAAATGGTACCAAATGGTTCTCAAAAAATTGGATTGTCATTTGATCAGGAAGCTGCTGCTGTTTTGATGGCTAGATTAGCTGTTCACAAGGCTGAAAAGGAGGACGAGCAAGATGTTGTTAGATGGATTGACAGAGCTTTAATCAAGCTGTGTCAATCCTACAGTGATTACACCAAGGGTGATCCGCTATCCTTTAAGTTGAGTAGCAATTTTTCGTTGTACCCTCAATTTTTGTTTTATCTAAGAAGATCTCAGTTCTTGTCTGTTTTCAATAATTCTCCTGATGAAACAGCTTTCTACAGACATGTTTTCACCAGAGAAGATTGCACTAATTCTTTGATTATGATCCAACCTACATTGACTTCTTATTCTATGGAAAGTGAACCTGAGCCAGTATTGCTAGATTCCATCTCTGTTAAGCCAAACACCATTTTGTTGCTAGACACTTTCTTCTACATTTTAATTTACCATGGTGAACAAGTTGCTCAATGGAGAAAAGCTGGCTACCAAAATGACCCAACTTACCAAGACTTCAAGAACTTGTTGGAAGAACCTAAGCTTGAAGCTGCTGAGTTACTAGTTGACAGATTCCCATTGCCAAGATTTATTGATACTGAATATGGTGGCTCTCAAAGCAGATTTTTGATGAGTAAGTTGAATCCTTCAGTTGCCTACACTGACCAAGACTACTCTGCTGGCAACATTGTGTTGACTGATGATGTTTCTTTACAAACTTTCATGAAACATTTGCAATCTGTAGTTGTCAATGATGAGCAATAAAGCAAGGACTAAAATAGATATGTAAATATATATATATATATAAATATATTCATTTATTAAATCAGCAAATTAGTTTTAGACAAAAAACCAAAACAAACCACTGTGTATGCTCATGAAATAAGAAGCTTAAATTGAATATATATATATATTCAGAGCTTGAGGGTAACAGCTCATATTTCAAGGATTGGCATTTCATCATTCTTTGCGTCTAACAACAGTAGATTATTGATTAGCTTCGACTTGTTCAAACTGCTGATGAAATCCTGAACTAAAGCAGCCCCAACAATAGCAGTAACGGCAGGCAGCTCGATGCCTTTGCATTTCTCAAAGTCAGCACTAGCACTGAAAACATTAGCATTCAATGAGTTTAAAATATATGGAATTGTTGTGTTTTGCTTAAGGTTTCTTAGCTGTCTGTTGTTGAACTGGGACGTTAGAACATCTTCGCTACCTAAGCTGGCAAGCAAAGCCCTGTAAGAAATGAACTTGTTTAGAACTTTGGAAACAAGCTTGATGGCATTGCCATCTTCTTCCGGCACGAGCTCCTTAGAAACCAGCTCTGTGTTTTTCGACAGCTTCACAGGAAAGTCTGCCTTGTTTATAATTGCCTGTTCTTTTTCTATCTGAGATGCGTCATTTTTTATGTCTAGTACTCTTTCAATTAAAGAGTGTCTGCTGATGTAATCAGAAAAAACCATGCTTGATAAGCCGTAAGACTGCGCAATGTACAAAGGAATGCCCAGCTGGTGAGTCAAATCGTTTATTTGTGCTAAGTGCTCGTTATCCAGGATTTCAGTGATTATTACTAGATCGAATTTTGCCAAAAAGGATTTGTCCTGCAGCAAGCCCGCGGTTCCGTCCTTGATAGTGGTCAGGTTGCATCTGGGGTTCATATCTTTCATGTTTGCCTCTGCAAAGTCCAGCCTTTTATGCTTGCCTTCCAGTGGCTCCAGGTTTGAGCTGTAGATAAAAAATTGGTTGTAGTAAGTGTTCACATCCCCAACATCGAAGCAATGTTCATCAAGAACTGTTATGTTCCCTATACCAGACAGCAGTAGGTTTTTCATGATTTCCGTGCCTAGCCCGTTGAGATTGACCACCAGCACGTTGCTTTTCAATATAAGCTTTTGTGTGGACATTCCCCAAAGCCTGATTTGCCTGTCGTATAGCTCAACATCAACGTTGTCGTTTTCTGTGCTCATTTTTTTTCGTGGTTAAAAGCGTGCAGAGCCTTGCTGTGGTTGGGTGCAGCAGTGAGACTTTTAGGTCCAACTCTTGATATTCATGTAAAAATCTCTCCACCATGCTGATTGACAAGGCTGATTTATCTGTAATTTTAAAAAATTATATTTAAATTTAAAATTCTAAGAAAAAAAAAGTTTCACTTTTTTAAAATAATATAAAATTTTTTTATTTTATTTCATTATTTTTTTTTAAAAACTTGATTCATGTTCACATACTTTCTTTTTTCTAAAGCATATTATGCTTACTGGAGGAATGAACATGGTTGTTTACTGGTATTTTAAGATCGATTCTCTGAATCAAGTGGTCTTTTATAACAGAGATTATGACCCAGCAACCCAAGATAAGCACACAGGCAACACATAAACCATTTTTTTTTTCATCCTGAAGATGAATTTGAATAACATCCTTAACAATGACTGCAGCAGCATACTCAAAACCAACAAAATCAAACAATCAAAAAGAAAGAGCGGACTGGACAGCAAGATCAGCACGTTTGAGCTTCCGTGCTATTTTTCAGAGGAGCAGGCAGACCTCTACAAGAAGGTGATTCAGCTGCATTACAGTGAAATTTTGCAGCTGATAAACAACGATTCCAAAGAAATATCCGACTACATCAAGAACTCAATGGATCTGCTGGCTATAAACCTAGAATCAGTCTCCATACACCCATATGTTCTTATTATGAGCAAGCTTCCTAACTCCAACAGACAGCTAGTTTTTAAAGAGTTTGTGAAAACACAATTGCTGAACAACTCCGGCAAACTATACACTTTGCGGATGCTGATAGACAACATCAGAGAAAAGCAACTAAAAAAAAACATCGTTGTGTACTTCAGAGGAGACTTCAACATAAACAACCTATATGACTTTGATTATACAAACTACAAGCATTTATCGTATATACCTGGCGACATTTTGCAGGAGATCCAGCTAAGAAGAAACACCGTCTCAGATCTGCAACTACCGACCTTCAAAAGCAGCGAGGCAAAGAGTGAGAAAATCAGCAACGAAGATTGTGAAGAAGACGAACTCGAAGAGGAAGACACCGATAATGAGGCTAGCTATGCTGTTAAACATACCAATGGCGATGATTCGAATGACAGCGAATCAGGAGAAGATCATAAGAAGGTAGATGTCAGAAAAAAAACCAAGGCTGCTGAAAAGCCGTCTGAAGAAGACTCAATTCAAAGCAGCATTGGCGGAAGATCCAAATCAACATTAAGCAGCACGACACAACCAACAAGAATATGTGATATTTTAGAAGCTATTTTGACGGCTAGTTTAGGCCCTAAAAACAGTTCAAAAATCAACATTCAAAGGTATGATGGTAAAAACGGATTAAAAAGAGATGTTAAAAACCTAAACAATTTAGACAGTAACAGCAATAAAAACGACAACAAGAATAGCAACTCTTCAGGCAGAAAGAGAAACGGTGCCAGCAGCAACAGCTCCAAAGATGAGCTGACTGTGCATTTAGTGTCGAACATGGAAACTGCATGTCCCGTTGAAACAGCGGATCTGGTGATAACCCTAGACTCATGCACCCCTCCAAAGCACTTTACCAATTTACAAGGCGTGGAAACTGTTAGGCTGTTCACTCCTTATACTATAGATCACTTTTTGATTTTAAAAGAAAAAATTCCTAGCACCACTGTAAAAGACGTGATTATGGACGTTATTTGCAATAAAGACAAGGCAGGCTCTTTGAATGATGCTTGGATTTTGGAGTATCTAAACGGGTTAAACAACATTCTCACTTCAAATGAAAATGACAAATTATTGAGGAAAAATGACTTTTTTGAAACCAATGGCTACACTCAAGGAAACAAAGAACTGACTGAGCAAATACTGGAAGACTCTGATGATCTTTACGGGGACTTTTTGCAGAATTATGTCAACGAATTAGATTCTGGTAACTCTGTATTTAATTTTTTGAGGTACCTAAAGCATATTGACCAAAGAATCAACTTTTCACAGCTTTCAGACACGGATCTTTGTAACATGCGTAAACTTATTAAAAACAAAGTTTCTATAAAAGAAGATAACGATTTCATAGCTGAAAATAACTTCAAAATAAACAAGAATTTGATTGTTAATTTTGACCAGAGAATTTTATATCAGCTTAACAAAGGAGCTAGTTTAAACAATGAAACATTGCTGAAAACCACCTTTCAAAACAATCTTTCCTGTGAAGAACTGTACACTAAGCTACAAGAGCAACTTGAGCTGAAGAAGTATGCTCAAAAATTTAACGAGTCTATTGAAAAGGAAATTGGATTTTTCAACAAAGAATTTGAAACATTAGTTAAAAAAATTGTTGTTGATGGTAACCAGTTTACCAAGGAATCAAACAAGCAAATATCAGAAGCACTTGAAGAACAAAAACTGTTAAGGGAACAAATATCAAAGCAAAAGCTAATGAACGAAAGCAAAGAGCAAAAAAAGCAAAGCAGTGAGCAAGTAAAAATAGCATCTTTAAAAAAAAAGATCAGTGATAAAGTTAAAGAAGCTGAGTACTTGACAGAAGAAATCCTGAAAGCTGAGAAATCAATTGTCGACTCTGATAAGGAAATACTTGAAACTCAAAAGCTAATTGAGTCCATAGAGTCTCAAATAGAAAGCAAAAGTGAAGCCATCAGATCTAAAAAGAGAGATTTGTTATCCATGGCTGAGGGTGAAAAGAAGACTCAATTGGCAACTTTGATCGAAGAGACCAATAATTTGTTTACTTTGGTTGCAGAGTTGCCATCCAAGAGATCCAAAAGACAGAGAAGAAGATAAGTAACACTCTTTAAAGAACTCAATGCTTTTCATTTTTTTTTTTTTTTAAATATTAGATATACAGCCCATAGACCACTAAATCAAATAATACGATTTACGTTATTCTTGGTATTTCATAAATATATACGTAAATGCAAGTGACTAATCACTCCTTTGCAGAAATAGTACTGACTTTTGCATTGAATCCTCCCGCTATAATGTCTCCATTGCTTAGCATTTTGCAAGTTAAAAGTTTGTCACCAATGATTTTTAAATTGTTTTTGTTCTCGTTAACATTTCTTAGGAACCCTTTGCTAATATCTAATATTTCAATACTGGCGTCTTTAAAACCAGAAGTGACAATTGTGTTTTGGTGAACATCCACAGACGTCACAATGTTTCCTGAATGAACAAATATATCGTCTAGGATTTCATTTTTGCTGAATTTTCTTATATCATACATTTTTAAGCAACCTGTTCCAGCAGCAACCAAAGTTCTGTTGTCACCCATCAAAGTCATTGCATGGCATGTGCCATTTCCGCTCAATTCCATTCTATTTATCAAATTTCCAGATCTTAAATCATGCATCTGATATTCTATCGAATCTGCCGTAATTAAAAGATTATCATAATGCGACAAAGCCATTGCTGTCAAAGAGGTGCTGTAGCCTTCTTGTTCGTACAATTTCAAACACTCTTTATTCAGGTCACTCAAAGCCCATGTTTTGTCTTGGGAAATTGTTATAACATTGTTTGCGGAGTGGTTCAAAAGACGTAAATCAGTTATTCTTTCTCTGTGGATAGGCTTAGCCAGGCTTTCTGTGTCACAGCTCATGTTTTTCAAAAGCACTGTGCCGTCTTGTGCACCAGATATCACAAGCTGAGATAGTTGATCGTACCCCAGGGCTGACACCCTTGTGTTGCTGTGGTTATATAGTAGTGAGTGCTCCGAGTTTTTGGCGTTGTAGGTTGATATGTCACCTCTGTGTGTAGAAAACAGTACTTCGCTGGTGCCAAAATTGTAGTCAACAAACTTGGCTATGGCTCCGTTTGCGGTGAATTCAGATTTCTGTGCTAGTTCAAAGTGTGTTTTGCTGGATTCAGCGCTGCGGCTTGCTGGTTTCTGCAGCTTCAGATAGCTTGGATACTGCTGTATCAGATTCAGCCTAAACGCAATGGTTTCTGCATTGGCAGGCGTATAGAAATCATCTGTTGGAACGGGCTCGCTCATTGGTATTCAGAATTAAGTGCTCACAGCCAACAAAGAACCAAAAAAAAAAGGCCAGCTAGATCTGCTGTCAAATGTCTGTTCAAGAACGTGGTGCCTGGTCAAGAACGTCAATACTGCTGGTAATACTCGATCTTTCTCATTATCTCAGCCCAGCTTCAACTCTTAACTGTATCTTATTCTAGTGCAAGTTTTTAATTCATTTAATTTACATTTGTTATAACTAGGATCAGAGATTTTTTTTTATGTGAAAAAAAAAAATTAAGTTTCATGCTTTTTTTTTTTTTAAAAGTTGCAATGAATTCTTCATATAACTAGTTGTTTAGGCAAGAATAGTAGACAGAACCATATGACAGAGCTTAAGAATACAGGCTGAGAAACCAGAAAACAGGCAGCAAACCTACCCTTTTTTACCAGAGACATAGCGAAAATGCCGATAAACAAGGAGCTCATAGGAAGCTACATCACCAACCTCGAAGCAGAGCTGAATGACGACACGAAGCTTGAGTACCATCTTTCCCAGCACCTCAGAATGAACGGTCTTTACTGGACGGCGATTTCCAAGCATATGGTTGGCCAGGCAGTTCCGGAGGAGAAGCAGCAGGAGCTGGTTTCGTGGGTCAAGCAGTGTCTCAACCCCAGCGAAGGGTCTTTTGCACCCTTCCCAGGCCACGACGCACACGTTCTTTCTACTCTTTCAGCCATCCAGCTGTTGCTGCTATACAGAGACACAGCTTTCTTGAAAGAAACAGTGTTTCCGCTGATACCCAGCTATTTAAAGCAGCTCCAACTGGGCAATGGCTCCTTCAAAGGGGATTTGTTTTCTGAAGAGGTCGATACACGTTTTTCGTATAACAGCTTGCACATAGCATACTACATCAAAAAGCTAAGCCCTGAGATTTTTGAGCAAGAAGGTCTGTCTGATCTAGTCAGCAAGTCTTTGGACTATTTGAAAGAGTGTTTTAACTACGACGGAGGATTTGGGCTGAAGCCGCAAAGAGAATCCCACGGGGCTCATGTGTGGACCTCATTTGCAAGCTTTGCCATATGGGACAAGATAGACGACTACTTCAGCAAAGAGGACCTGGAAAACCTTACATGGTGGCTGAGTGAAAGACAGAATGCTGATGGAGGACTGAATGGCAGACCATGCAAGCTTTCAGATTGCTGCTACTCCTGGTGGTGCTTGGCCTCGCTTAAACTGATTAATTACAGCATCCATTATAAAGAAAATACCAAGGACAGAGACTGCTTACGCAATTTGGAGCTGCACAAGCTCAAAGAGTTTATTGTCAACTGCCAAGATGACGTGAACGGCGGCATATCAGACAGACCCGGCAATATGGTTGACATATTCCACACATGTTTTGGCTTATCCGGCATCTCGCTTATAGAAGAAGTATTGAGCGAAGACACATTCAGATTAATAGATCCTCGATTCTGCATGCCAAAAGAAGTCATTGAAGAGCATTTCAAATAAAACTGGCACGCTTAAAAAAAAAAATATGCAGCTATAGAGAACAACAGGAAGTGCATTGGTTTATGTTTTAGTGCTAAGCAAGCAGTTATGTAAGTATATATAGTAACAAGAGCATTGACTCAAATCAGATTTTCATGTCTTTCCAAAAGTACTTTCTTAAGCAAGGGGCATACTCCCACCAGCCAGCAACTGAGTTTTCGGTGTTGGAGATGAATTTACCTGTGTTCACAACCTGCACACCATTGAATGTTGTGTTGTACGAAGAGGCGGAGGTGTCAGCTAAAACCAAGCTTGTTGGCAGTGGGTTGAGCTGGAGGAAATGGTCAAAGTCCCAGTTGACAGCGTTCTTGTGGAAAAACAGGTGCTGCTGAGCTATAAGAGTCTTTGCAACTTTGAACTTCTCATTTTTCTTCTTTTCTAATTTGTCTATAATGAAATCGTCGTTGTGCAAATCCACATTGGCGCTTTCTGAGTGCTGAGCCTTCGTGTCTACATTGGAAGTTATGAACTCGTTGTAGTATCTGTTGTTTACGATGATGATTTCCTGGTTGAGGTATATCAGCTTTACTGGATTACTTTTGAAATGGCAGTTCTTGAGAACGGATGGGAACTTCTGGTTCTTGATGAAAAACTCTGGTATAGGCGACTTGGGAAAGATGTCGTCTGAGCCAAACCAAGGATCGTTTTCGCCAGGAACAAAAACAAATTGGGCTTTTGAGTTAAGCAGGCCTTGGTATTTGCTGATGATGCCAAGTAGCGTGCTGAACTGCTCGCTGTATTCCTTGTACACGTTGGCGACGTTGGCCATGATGTCGACTTTCAAACTCTTTGATGTGAAGGAGCCCTGGAATACGATGAACTTGGGGATAGACAGCGCGTCTTCCTGAAAGGCCGACAGGACCTTGTCGATCCCATCAAGCACTCTCTGGTCGTCGAGGAACATGTCGCCTCCCAGGAAGGCAATCCAGTTTTTCTTAAGTTTCACGTTGATGTCCTCCAGTTTCAAGTAAAAGTCCTCGTTTAAAACAAACTTCTGGTCAGGGTTGATGCCCAGATAGTCCATTTTGTTGAGTCTCTTGGAAATGGTGACTGGTCTCGGCTCGTTGGTGGGGAAAAATGCGTATCTCACATGGAATATCTCGCCAACGGTGAAGTAGATCCCCTTCATGATCAGCGTTTCGCCAGGAAGCAGGTAGAAGTCGTCGTGGTCGTACTCCATGTTGTCGAGCTTGAGCTTCACGGAGCCAGAGGCGTCTTCAAGGACCCATTCGTTCCTGAAGTTCCTCCGCAAAATACCGCACAGCGTGAAAACCTCCTCGTTGCGCCCCAGAAGGTCCTTGATGGGATTGAACTTTAAAGCCTGGCTGTTTTTGATGTGCTTGTTCTTGACCAGCTCCACTCTGTTGATCAGCGTGTGCGGTTTGGCCAGTGGGTTTATCAGGTTCCTGTGGGCATGCTCAAGGCCAGCAAAGGGGCTCGCATCCAGGCTGAAGGTCTTCTGCTGGTGCACGTATCTGAGCGAAGGCAGCTCGTCAAAGCTGGCAAACTTGATGAAGGAGTTGTAGTTCCTCAGCATGTCCTGCTCCTGCTCAACGTCCATGGAAATGTTCACGAAGGACGACTCGTTGTCTGGGAGCTGGGAGCCGGCAACAACTGAGGTGGAGTTGCCAGGCTCAGGCTCAGGCTCGCTGGTGGCAGCGTGCTCGTAGAGGTCACTGTACACAGACAAGATGGTCTCTCTGTTGTCGAACTTCTTGCCGTAGTTCCTGGCAGTCCACTCCCTGGCAATGGCATCAATGATCCTCTTGGTGTCGTTGAGCCTGGTTGTTCGCCAGTCGCCGCCTATGGCCTTGGTGCCGATGATGTGTGCGAGGGCCTGGAGGCCTGCGGTGGTGAGCAGAAGGTTGTGCTGCTTGGTGACTATGCGGTAGACGATGGGCCTGATGACATGGTTGGGGATGTCGATGGGAAGGAAAACGCCGTTCATGGTCTGTGGCTGCTTGGTGTTGGTGAGGATTGTTTGGAGCCCTGAGGCTGCATGGCTGCTTTGAGTGGCCGGGAGCTGGGAAGCGCGCTGACGCGCCTGGCTGGTAAACGCTACACGGCGCGGGTATTCACGGCGTTTCTGCGTGTCTCCGCAAACACTGCACGTGACTGACGCGTCACATGCCGCCCCGCTGTTGTTTGTCTGACCACTTGGCCACGCCGCCTCTGAACAGTGCGGTGCACTGTGTGCTTGCCTGTGGGTGTAGCTGGGGGTTGGCTGACGGGTTGGCTGGCTGTTTGTTTGCTTAGATTCGAGCCCTGGTGCACTCCTTTTTTAAAAGTTGAATCATCAATGGAGGTTTGCAGGTGAAAGGACGGGTGGTAAACGTGTTGGGGAGTGTTGTCGTAGATGGATGATGAAGTGGATGGATGATGAAGTCGGAGATGGTGATTGGGTTGCAGTGCGTCGATTATGGTGAGTGGCTTGTGGAGAGTGGAGATTGTTCATGAGGCTTCTTCATGGGCTGTGGCTGTTTTTTTCTCTCTCTCTTCTTTCATTCCTCAGGAGACACCAGACACAACCCACCAAGCACCGATGCAGAACAACCAAAGCAAACTCAAGGCCATCCTCGCCAGAATGAACGTTGAGGACTCCAAAAACAGCAAGCCACACCCACCCAGCACCAACGCTGCCAACAGGCACAGGGTCTACAAGGCCACCAAGAGGGCAAAAGCCCCGGCCAGGACGCCCAAGTACCAGGAGACCCTTATTTCCAGAGTCCTTGGTATCTTCGCCCCTGGCAGCAAGCCCGCAGAAGCCTCCTCCGGCACAGACGACTCGCTGAACGGCATCCAGTCAAGATTCGCCAACAAACAGAAGGTCCAACTTGTCAAAGACAAGCTCTCATCGTCAGCACGAACCGTCCAGAAAACCGATCTTCCGCCAGGCGAGTTCACCTTCAAGGGCAAGAAATACCACCAGGCGGCCGGCAGCACCGAGCCGTTTCAGGAGCTTGAAAACAGCAACGAAGACATCATAATGGTTCTGATCAACAAGCAGCAGCAGCTGCATCGAAAGGTAAGTGGGCTGGAGAAGCTGGTCAACGACATGTCCAACGAGCTGATTTTGCTCAAGCAGCAGCAGAAGGACAGCAACAACTTTGTTGACATGTCCCTGATCAAGGAGAAAAGAAAAATCAACAATCTCCAATCCAGTGATCCGCTGCTGCCTGCTGACGACACAAATGCCCCCAACAGCAACATCACCAAAGATACAGCAAGCAGCAAAAGAAAAAAGCACTCGAAACTGAAGAATCTGTCGTTTGAAAAGCTGTCTCCAATCAAAAGACAGAACACATTCAGCAACAACCCGGACTTTGATGCTGCGCTTGCTGGCGATCTGCTGGGAGCCGACCACAACGGCAGCCCTAGAAGAGGCAGCTTGCTGCACAAGAAGCCAAACGCAATCACCAGCTCGCCCACCAAAGCATACAAGAACAGCGAAAAGAGAAATAGCACGAACAACAACATAAACCGTTTCATGCAGAGCGACGACGCTTCGTACGATTGGAGGAAGATCGAGGAGGACTCGATATCCTCCAGCGACATAGAGTGAGCAGCTGATGCAGTATGTACTTATATACAGACATGTGCCCATGTGATGCCATGATCACCGTTATTAGTCACGCCTCTTCGTTTTCAAATCCAAGTTATTTATCCATTTATTTATTTGTTTATTTGTTTATTCATTTTCCTAATGAAAAAAAAAAAAGGGAAACGTTTCAAACGGCGGTTTCCGTTTTTAAAATCATGGATTTAGTCTCAGGCAACTCCAAAGTTGAGGCAGCACAATTAAAGAAGGCAGAGAAAGCCACCCAAAAAAAAAGATTTTCAGAAAGCAGCCAACAGCACAGAAGTGAACTTCTGTCAGAAACACACAAGGCCAGCAAAAATTTTGAAGCATGAGCACCAGCGATGTCGATTTCCTGAACAAAGGGCTTGAGCTTGTCACAAGTGCTATTGACCTTGACAACAACAAGAAATACAAAGAAGCCTATGAATCATACTACAACGGGCTTGACTACCTGATGCTTGCCATAAAATACGAGAAAAACGACAAATCCAAGGAGCTGATAAGAGTGAAGTTTATGGAATACCTCTCCAGAGCGGAAAAGTTGAAGAAGTTTTTGGAAGAAGAAGAGCAGCAGCAAGCCAAGTCCAGCGGCGACAAGCAGAATGCAGCCAAAAAAGAAGCTGCAAGCAAAGACGGCGACGAAGACAAGCTCAAAAACTCTATTTCACAGGCCATCCTTACTGAAAAGCCGAACGTCCAGTGGTCTGACATAGCCGGGCTGGAAACAGCCAAGGAGTCTCTGAAAGAAGCCGTTATTCTGCCTGTCAAGTTCCCACATCTTTTCACTGGAAAGAGAAAGCCCACAACCGGCATTTTGCTGTACGGTCCTCCTGGTACTGGTAAGTCCTATCTTGCCAAGGCAGTGGCCACTGAAGCCCAATCCACTTTTTTTTCTATATCTTCTTCAGACTTGGTGTCCAAGTGGATGGGAGAGTCGGAAAAGCTTGTCAAGAACCTTTTCCATTTGGCCAGAGAGAAAAAACCAAGTATCATTTTCATTGATGAAATTGATGCTTTGACATCAGCAAGATCAGACAACGAGTCTGAGGCTTCTAGACGTATCAAAACAGAACTGCTGGTGCAAATGAATGGTGTGGGAAATGATACACAAGGTGTGCTGGTTCTGGGAGCTACAAACATTCCGTGGCAGTTGGATTCAGCCATCAGAAGAAGATTTGAAAAAAGAATATACATTGCTCTTCCAGAGTTAGGGGCCCGTTGCAAGATGTTTGAGCTTAATGTTGGTGACACGCCTTGCTCTTTAAAAAGAAAAGATTACAGGGTCCTGGGGAAAATGACTGATGGATACTCAGGCTCTGACATCAATGTTGTGGTCAAAGATGCACTAATGGAGCCTATAAGAAAAATCCAAACGGCAACACATTTTAAAAAAGTTGCTGTGGACGGTCATATAAAATACACCCCATGCTCCCCTGGCGACAAGGACTCCATAGAAATGTCTTGGCTAGATATAGAAAACGGCGAGGATCTTTTGGAGCCTGATTTGACTTTGAAAGACTTTATAAAAGCTGTCAAAAGAAGCAGACCTACAGTCAATCAGCATGATCTTGACAAGCAAATCGAATTCACCAACGATTTTGGCCAAGAGGGTAATTAGGCTTCAGCACCTGCGCACAACAAGAAGAAGAAGCAGCAAACAGCTAACGAATCAGCTTTTAACATTTATTATTGTATATACAAATGCATATATAAATAAATAAATGAATAGATAAACTATTCGAAAACAGTTAGATTGTTCTTTTCATCGTTTGTCTTGACAGACTTGATTTGAATCTTGATTATTGAATAAGAATCGCACTTGAACTTCATTGACTCAGGGTCCTGCTTCTGCAGGAAGTCCTGGTAGTACTCAATTTCCTTCTGGTCCTTCAATACAAAAGCGTCACCAGTGATGGAAGCAGAAATGTTTCTCTTCAATTCCTGCTGGTTCAGCTGTTTCAGCAAGTTACTGAAATTCTCGTTCTCGTTCTGGCTGCTTTCTTTGCCACCCAGCATCCAGTCGTGAAGCAATACTGACACGTTTTTGTTGGCAGATATGTTTTTGAACTTGGTGGTTTCTTTACCTGTCAGCAAAACAATAATCTTGGAGTCCTCTTTCAGGTACGTCAAGTCGTCCGGAATGTACAGGTAGTGCATCATGGATATGGAGGGGACGTTGGTTTCTGGGTTGGACGTTGCCAGGTGCAGAAACCTGGACTCGGAAAGCAGGTACTTCAGGTGGTCAGGGAAGTCTGTGGTGGTTAGGTGTGGCATCGTGTTGGTTGGTGTTTCTTCGTCTCTCAATGGAAACAAAAAGAAAGCTGGCGAATCTCTGCTGCCTTCAAGAAGAAAGCTGCTGGTACGAATAACTACCTCCATTAGTTAAGAGTCGCTTTGTAAGGCACAGCAGGGAACGAGCCTCCCCGCGTCCCGGCTACATAACAGCTTAGTAATAGGAAGTTTGTCACGTGTGTTTAAAATGCAATCACGTGTGTTTAAAATGCAATCACGTGTGTAAAACGCAATCACGTGAGCTGGAGCAGGCGCAGAGGTGCCAGGACTGGGCAAGAAGTCGTCCATCATAGCCGTGGAAGCTGAGAGAAGACCACTCTGGGTGCCAGTTCACTCCTGGCAGGTAGCCCAGAAGTCTCTCAGGACGACTCTGTAAAGCAGCAATATCAAAAAAAAAAAAAAGCAAGCAGTCCAGAAAAGAAAGTATAAAAGAAAGTCTGTTAAGTGTGTATATGTGTGGCTGGAGCCATGGGGTAAGCACCCTCTAGATTCTGACCTGGTGCGATCTGTTGTGCAGGTAAATCTGGGAGCCGCAGAAAACGACCAGGCCCAGGTAGACCAGGGCCGTGGTGAAGATCGTCTTGGCTATCAGAACACCCTCCTCGACCGAGGGGTCGTTGATGGAGTGCCCAACAAACTCCTCGTGGCCGGTGTTGTATAGCTGGCCGAGGACGGTCAGAATTATGCATCCGAAAACGGAGATGACGGTGCAGAACCATGCTTTGCCTTGTCCGACGACTGGTCTCATTTTTTGTGTGGTTGATGCTGTGTTTATGGTTTGGGTTTGTTGTCTTTTCTGGACATGGCGTGAAGAAAGAAGCATCCCCTGCTCTGACTTGCGGCGCTTGAGTCCCAAACGGCACGCCGAAGGAAACCTCGCTGGTTTTTACAACCACCTTTTTTTCCTCCGCGCGTGGCCAGTCGTGGGTCTCAGCCCGTGGGAAACGTGACCACAGGCCTCCTACAAGCCCTCGAACTTCCTGATCCCGTGCTTCAGCGACTCAGCCTTCCTCTTCAGCTCCTGCTGCTTCTTCTTCTGCTGCTTCTTGGAGATCTTCTTAAGGTCCTTGTTGGACGGCTTGATGTCCATGACCTCGATGTTCGATGGCCTGTCGCTCATCTCCTTCTTGAACTCGGCGATGGCGTCGTCGTCGCTGTTCGGCTCGTCTTCAGAGTCCTCCTCACCGCTCAGCAGCTCGTCGTCGGAGTTAGAGCTGAAGTCGCTGCTGAAGTCCTCAACAACCAGCTCGTCGTCGTCGGCATCATCACCAATGGCCCATATTTTAACTGTGTTCATCGACCCAGACACCATTCTGTAGTCGTAGTCAATGTCCAGCAGCGAGACGTCCTCGTACTTGCCGTGCAGCACCTTCTTGACAATTTTCTTCAATCTGCCGTCTATCAAGTACACGTACCCATCAGTGACGCCGCACCACACCCTGTTGTTGTTCTGCATGGTGGAAATTAGCGTTTCTATGCCCTCGTTCTTGGAAATTTTGATTCTCCCTATCTGGTCAGCGTACTCGTTCAGGCCGTACTTCCATGTGGTCAAAACACCCTGGCCAAGACCACAGAACAGCGTAGTGTCGTTCTCGTCATCGTTCATGAAGCAGACACTCAGCAACTCGTCGTCCTGGTCATCCGACGTTTGCATCTTCGACAGGTCTTTCCATCTGCAGTCCCAAATCTGCAGGCACGTTTGCCCCACAGAGATGAATTTGTGGACCGACAGCGCCTCTGATATGAACTCTTCTTTGACTTTGCTTTTTCCTGCTTTCTTGATCACTTTTTTGTAGTTGTTTTTGCTTAGCGCGTCTATCTTGTTGACACTGTCGCCGTTGTGCAGGCCCGTTAAGGTGTTGAACAGCTCCAGCTTGTACTTGTTGTCAACGTCGTACTTCATTACCTTCACAATGCCTTTTTCCTCGGTTCCCATCAGAATGTAGTCGTTAAAGGCATACAGACAGTTTGGCTTCACGCTCAGCTTGTCCAAGTCGTCAAAGTGAAATTTGTCCAGTGCTTTGCCGGTTTCGCCCTTGAAGATTTTCATTGTGTTGTCGGAGCCCACGGAGACTGCCACATCATCGTTGATGTAGATCAGATTTCTGCATGATTTTTCGTGTCTCTTGGTTTTCCAAAGAACGTTGATAATTGCTGAGTCCTTGACCAGCTCGTCTTTCTTGTTGTAAAGGTCGTATTCAAAGTCCTTGCCAACCTTGGTGAATACCATTTTTTTCACTTGTTGCGAGTCGCCTGCTTCGTCTAGGTTGTACTCCAAACAGCAAATATGGCCTGTGGAGAACCCCAGAAGCATCTGGTTTTTTGATGGGTGCATGGCTAGCGTGAAAATCGCATTTTCACAGTCAAGCTCGATGTTGAACAGAGGAGTGTCCATGGCTGAAAAAGGAGTTCGGTTCTGGATGTGTTGGTGGAGCAGCTGTATAAAAGCGAATACAGAAATATGTATATATATGTATATATGTATATATGTATATATTTGTGCTGTTTTGGGGTTGCTGATCGTTTCTGCCCTTGCAAGCTGCTGACACTTAGCAAGCGTCCTTAAATGAAGATGAGATTGATTTTAAAAACTCTGCCAATATTGTTCACCTGTAACGGTTATGGCTTTTTCTTTAAAAAAAAAAAAGAAATAAGGCATTCTGTTTTTTCTTAGCGGGAAATCCGCCAAAGAGCAAGAAAAAGAAAAGAAGGCAGCAAAGAAAAGACCTTCATGGCTGAGTAGCAGGCTGCAGTGAGCATCAGCGGACATTCAGCCATGTACAGTTAAACTGCCTGCATGGAAGACACCTAATCACGCTATGCCGCCACGTTTCCAGATCGAATGGACAGCCTCCTTCATTCGCAGGCTCTCTTCTTGATCCTCGTCGTCGGACTGCGCAAACGCCTCCAAAATCCCCTCGCCCAGCTTTTTGCTCATTGTTTTCAAAGCGTTTTGCTTCTCTCGCTGGTAGTTGTTGGCCAGCTTGATGGACTCTATGAACTCTCTTGTGTAGACATCAGGGTTTCTGGTGTTTTCAATGTACTGTATGACGTCCAGGGGGATGTTGACGTTTCTGTCTGTTTTCGCTAGCTCAAACGAGTCGTTGTTCAACTCCTTCAGGTCCGCAAAGATTTTGTTCAGGTTATTCAGGATGCTGGCCTGCGTGTCCTCGGTGTTGGTGTAGTCATAGACTGTGAGGTTGAGCTCGATGAAGGTTTCGATAAGATCCTTGATCTTGTGCTGGATGTCGGTAAGCTTTTCTGCCATTGCTGTGTGCGTCTTTTTGCTGGGGCTTCAGTGTCCTTGGTCTGTGTTTGTTCTCTACAAATGTGAAATGCTCAGGCTAAAACAGTCGCTGGCACCGCGTGACGTGCACCGTGGAGAAAAAAAGAAAGGACAGCGCTACCAATGGCTCAGTACACCGCCGCTACCAGCACCCGCCGCAAATGCCTCCACAACACGCGCCAAATATGTGGTGTAATAAAATCACGGGAGACGTACACGGCACAACCAGAACTCTGAACAAACCGCACCGAGTATTATGTAATGATTGCCAGGGAGCTGAATGGGATTGTCACTCCGTGGGCTGCCATTTACAAGAGGCAGTTTATAAGAAGCAACATTCAGTATTGATGCTGCTTTCGGATTGTTTCTTGGAGGCAAAAGGTCTTCCTCAGCTGGGCTTGTTCAGCTTTGAAGGGCTTCTGAGCATCATTTTTTTTTTTTGAGGCTCTATGCTAAGGCTCCCCAGACAGAACACAACGCAACAAAATGGGATGCACAGGCTTCAGCTGCGAGCAAAACTTTGAAACCAACTCTGGAAAGATCTTGTTCACAAAGACCCAGCTAGCCCACTGGAACAAGCAGCTGCAGAAGCTGGCCAAGCCAGAGGATATTATCCAGTGAGGAATCACCACCTTTGAAAACGTATACCAGATATCAGCGCTAGGAATTAGTGGTTTGTCCATCATCCATCTTTTGTCAGAAAAGTTCCCAGAAGAGAAGATAGACTGCATTTTCATAGACACTCTTCACCATTTTCCGCAGACCTTGGACCTAGTCGAAAGCATAAAAGGAAAGTACTACAACGAAAGCTTTGCCTCGGACTTCCATGTTGTGCAGCCACTGGGTCTGAAAACAGAAAACGAGTTTGCCGAAAAGTACGGCCAGAACCTGTGGGAGACTGATGACGACAAATACGACTACTACTCAAAAGTCGAGCCGCTGGAAAGAACCTACAAAAAGTTTGAAATTGACCTGGTCATCACTGGAAGAAGACAAACACAGGGAAACAACAGATCTGACTTGGATATTCTTGAATACGACGCTCTAAACAAGGTTTTGAAGTTGAATCCGTTCTACAACTTTTCGTTCAAGCAGGTTCATGCTATCGTCACCGAAGGCAACGTGCCTACCAATGAGCTGCTTCAGTATGGGTACAAGTCCATTGGTGACTACCACTCAACCTTGCCTACAGCTGAAGATGGCGATGAAAGAAGTGGAAGATGGTCTGACAAAAAGGGCAAAACCGAGTGTGGCATACACCAGCCTGAAAGATTTGCTAAGTTCAAGTAGGGAAGCAGGTCTCAAGGGCTGGTCCTGTGTGTATATATGGGTATTTATATATCGTGATATTTATTTGTTTGTTTGTTTGTTTTCTGCAGCAAGCACACTTTGACATACTCCCAAGCCTGAACGCATTTTACTTGGCTTTTGCTCTGCACTCGCCAGCCAGCAGTGCCTCTTTGCATTGTTTAAACCACTTCTTCGGCTAAAACGGACTTTAGATGCCTTAATTAGGCATTAGCAGCGCACTAATAAATTTTCTAGGAAAAAAATTTTTTTTCTTCGTTCTTTTTTTTTCTTGGTAAACGTTGAAATAGCCAGCCATTTGTTCAGTATTTTATCATCTCTATTATGAATAATCGCCAAAGGAGTAACACCAAAAACCATTCCACAGAGCCTAAACCACCCACAAACAAGCTATCAAATATGTCCACATACGCCAAACTTTTCAGAATGCCACCGGTAACTCCAAGATGGAACACAATCAAGGACAACGTCAAAAGACAGGTCTTTGCCGAAACAGAGCTCGAACAAAGAACCATGAAGTCGATTGCCAGAAACACCCTTTTGCCTACCAAAATAAGAATGCAGGCACAGCTGCAAATGGCCGCAATGCCAAAAATATCCAAGCATACCCAGATCAGAAACAGATGTGTGATTTCAGGGTCTGCAAGATCAGTTGCTGGGCACGGCATCAAACTAAACAGAGTTGAGTTCAGAACCAGAGCAATCAAAAAGCAGCTGCCAGAATTCAACATCGGTGGCTGGTAAGCATTGGAGCAAGCGTGTTTCATGAATAAAGCAGTGTTAATATCATGTATATATAAACTTATAGTAAATTATTTTGTTAATTTTTTTGTTTTTATTTTTATTTTATTTGTTTATGTTATTTTTAGGTGCAAGAACCCCTGAAGAAGCGACCCTACAAAATGGTACATTTCTTACCCTTGCCGTCTTTCTTGCCGTTCTTGCCGGACTTCTTGTTCATCTTCATTTTGTTTTGCTTACCCATCAAAGAAGCTCTGGTTGCAGCTTCAAAGACTTCTCTGACACCAAAGCCGGTCTTGGCAGAACATTCGATATAGTCAGTAGCACCAATTTGGTCAGCAACTTCTTGACCTTGTTGTTGGGAGACAGGACCTTCGGAGCCTATGCTTTGCAAGTGCTGGATGATGGCAGGGTCATTTCTTAGATCAACTTTGCAACCAACAAGGATGATAGGAACACCCTGGCAGAAGTGCAAAACTTCAGAGATCCACTTTTCCAAGACGTTTTCCAATGAGTCTGGCAAGTCAACAGAGAAACATATGATAACAACATTGGAGTCTGGGTAAGATAAAGGTCTTAGTCTATCGAAATCTTCTTGGCCTGCGGTATCCCACAAAGCTAGCTCGACTCTTCTGCCGTCAACCTCAACATCGGCGACGTAGTTGTCGAACACGGTAGGAACGTATATGGTAGGGAACTTGCCTTTGGCAAAAACCATCAACAAACAGGTTTTACCACAGGCACCGTCACCGACGATGGCTAGTTTTCTTCTTATGCTACCGCTAACGTTGTTGTTTTGAGACATTTTTGTATATTTATTACAGTTGCTATTTCTTTGGGCGTGTACACCTTTTTCTGGATATCAAAAAAAAAAAAATGCTTCTTGGCAAATCAAAGAGGCTCAGATCGAGAAAAGAAATAGGGTTGTGATTGGTTGTAGAGACAAACACCTGCGTGATTGCTGCTTCCAGCTGATCTCTAAATGATTGTTGATCCCTTATTGACACTCTGTTTGTTCCAAGCTAAAAAAAGAACTGCTGCAGACAGAAAATAATTATATATAAAAAAAAAAAAAAAAAAATTAATTATTAACAAAAATATAAGAAAAAAAAAAAAAAAGTGTACCCAGAAAACAAAAAAAACACTGGCTACGCAGCCAGCGGACGGTGATTGCGGTGGCAGGTGAGAGATACGCTGCTGGTTGGGGAACTGGCTGCCAGAAGCCTGGGACAAGGCATCCCGTGCACATGGTTCTGGGTGTTGCTGGTGGTCCTTGTGTTGCCTTTTCAGTGGCTGGCGAGCACACAGCAGGAAGGGAAGGAAACAGACCAAAAGGAGCACGGCGGCCTGTGCAGCTGCGATAAGCGCGTGTGGCTGTCACGTGGAGATAGCGGCGAACAAGCACGTCACGTGACAGCCAGCTCTGTATGATCACGTGCCGTGTTTTAGCCTCACGTGCCGTGTTTCTTTTTCTCCGCGCTGCACCCATTATTTCCTCTTTTGGACACCCGCTCTTTTTTTTTGCCGCTTTCGTGAACAAAAAATTTTTCTCCTGCCAGGCTCTGGGCCAATGCAAAGCACCAGCCAGCTCATCCTGTTTTTCACTCAGCAGCCTTCTGTCTGTTGGTGCCAGAAAACGACGTTTCAAGGTCTCGGCAGCTGGTTTGAAGTTTGATTGCATCTTTTCCAGAGTTTCGTTTTTGATCTCTGAATCTGCATGGCAGGCCTCTGGCTGCGCGCCTGCACTCAATTCAAAGGCTCACATACTGAATTCGCAGCCCTCTTCAACCCGCACAATCCCAATTTGCTACTTTTTCACTTCAAAGCATCATCAGAGTCCTATAATCGACATTTATTTTAAAAATATGGCCCAATATTGTCGCTTTCAAATTTCTCACTGACGAAATATTATTAGTTGATTTTTTTTTTTTTTCAGCTTTTGTTCATTTTCTTTTTTTTTTAATTTTTTTTTTTTCAATAAAATGGCCATTTTAAATTTCTTTTTGAAACAACGAAAGAACTAATTTGGGCTCTCATCAGAGAAGAAGCACTGAGAAAAACCAGAAAAAGAATAGTAAAACAGTAGTACATATATATATTGTCAGTAAGCACATATATACACACATCTTTAAAGACTTAGCTGATTTTAATTACACGATTTTATTTTTATTTTTTTTTTTAAACGAAGAAACCATTCACCAACAACGACAACATGGATTTGCAAGCTTTCTTAAAAAACAACGATTTTGCCCAAACTACTACAAACACTTTCAGTTTCAGTTCCACAAACATTGATGTTTCCAAAATCAACGAAACCCCAGCACCAAAGTCCCATGACTTGAACGACTTCTTAAACGGAAAAGCCTCTTCTTTGGACCCAGCAGCCGAAAACTCCCAAAGAAGCCAAAAGAAGTTTGTTGAATTCCCAGTTCCTGACTACCCTCCATTCATCGGTACTTTTGTCAACTTCCCATCTGACATCACTGAAGATGGTGTTAAAAACTGGTTTGAAGATGGTATCCAAAACCCTGGCTGTGTTGCCTCCATCAACATCCCTAAGAACATGGACAACACCAACAAGCACAGAGGTTTTGTTGAGTTCCATGGAAAGTCTGACTTAGAAAAAGCTTTAAAGTTGTCTGGTTCTTTCTTGAACACCAACAAGGTTTACGTTGATGTTGCTGATCCAAACACAAGAATGAACTCCAACGGTAGAAACGGTGGTGGCTACGGTAGCAGATACTCTTCCGGTTTAACTTTGAACTGGAGCAAGGGTAGCGGTGCTCCTCCACAACAAGGTTTCAACAACTCATACAACAACGACAACAGAAACTACGAGAATAACAGCGATCCTGCACTTGACTGGTCTCAAAAGGGTGCCAATGTCAGAGGACAAAGATTTGACGGCCCACCTCCATCATCTTTGGATTGGTCCCAAAAGGGTGCCAATGTCAGAGAACAAAGACAGAGATTTGACGGCCCATCTCCTGCTTCTTTAGACTGGTCTCAAAAGGGTGCCAATGTCAGAGAACAAAGACAAAGAAACGACGGTCCAGCTCCTTCTTCCTTGGACTGGTCCCAAAAGGGTGCCAATGTCAGAGAACAAAGACAAAGAAACGATGGTCCAGCTCCATCCTCTTTCGATTGGTCCCAAAAGGGTGCCAATGTTAGAGAACAAAGAGAGCCAAGAGCAAAGCCAGCTTCTCCTGCTTCTTTTGATTGGTCTAAAAAAGGTGCTAACACTCAAGAAAACTCAAGATCATCAAGAAACAGTAGAGATGCTGCTAACAAGAGCAACGAATCAAAGCCTGTTTCAAAATCTTTAGGTTTTGACAAATTATCTTTAGAAGAAGAATAATAGCTTTGATCCTAATATGAAATATATTTGAAATCAAGTCAAAAAGAAAAAGCAAGAGGAAAAGTAATTTTTTTTTTCATAATTATTATTATTATTAAAACCATATTGTACAGCTTATAGGAAACAAAAACAGATTATAACAGCTTCAAACAAATTGTGAGCATTTCGTTATTTCACTTCTTTTTTTTTTTTGAAAGAAAACTAAAACGATTGCAACAAACTTAAAACCATAACCTTATGTAAATATATTTTATTAAGTAATTAAATAATTAACTAGCAATATAAAATAATTAAAATTTGAAAAATAGAAAAAAATAGATTAAGCTATAAGTCACAACGATGCATGAATATATCCATATATCTTGAGAAAAAGCGAGTTCACAAAGAAGTAAATACATATAGTTTATGCTTAGGTGTTATCACCCTTCTGACTTCCTCTAAAGTCAAAATGCATGTATATCTTTCGATTCCTTGGCTCACTTGAGTCATGTATCTGCTCGAGTTTGCAGTTTTAAAAACTCTCATCAAATCGACATGCGACTTCATTTTACTTCTTACATTAAAGAACCCCAAGCTAACCATTCTTTCCCAAGCTGCTTTAATCACAGTATGCGAAAACTTCCTTAGTGGGATATCTTGCAAATCTTTTGACGTGTAGAAATTGTCATATAACCTTAAAAGCTCCATCATCGATATCGATTTACTTTTCTTTTTCAATCCAGATTTGTCGTCATCTTGGAACGAGTCAATCTTATGTTTTTTACTTACCAATACTAACAGCAGTATCTCTAAGTCTGTCAGTGTGTTGACTATTTCTGCTACAGAGTTTCTGCTAGTATTGACATAATACTGTACAAGCTTTTGAGGGAAACTATGTTGAATGCTGTCCCAGTTAGAACAGTTAAAATTTCTATAATTTAATGCGTTGAGCAATCCTATTTGCAGTTGATTAATATTTTTAGAGCTGTGAAAGACAAGCTGCAAAAAACTGTTAAACTGTAGTGTATTCGCATTCGATCCATTAGTAAAAGTTTCGTTTTCCCAACTTTCTACCAATGCATTCCAGTGTTCTTCCAAGCCTGATAACAAATAGCTGTCATACTCGTCCGTTTCTTCATCTATTGAAAACTTCAGTAGATCATAAAAATCTGCCTTAAAGAGCTCAAAGTTACTAATTGGTTTGAAGGTTATAAAGCTGTTAGAAAATCTTGAATGCACTCTCTTCTCAAGCATTTTTTCTATGTACGGCATATTAGTAACTCCAACAAAGCATGTTGAAAAAGCATTTGTATCGTTGTTCCCATCCATAAAATCAAACAAATTGTAGAGCAAGCTTTGTCTCTCTAAGTCTTCCGAAAACAACTCAAGATTATCGACAATAAAAAAAACTGTTGGCAAATGATTTCTGCTAATAGCCGTGGTTTGGTTGATGGCCAATTGGCCGTTGTTAGAAAGAAAGCTTAAAAACGTGTCAAAGGCTTTTGTTTTGTTTTCGCTTGATAAAAACCCATTTGAGTAGTTCAGATTTGTCTGTTTTATATCCACATCATCGTTGTTTTGATCCATGAACGTGAAATATCTGTCCATCTTGTCTTTAAATGCTTTATCAAAGGTAACCGAGTAGTTTTCGTCTTCATCATCTTCAGATCCAGATGGGCTATTAATTCCAGAGGCCTTCAGAACCTTGAGCTGCTTTTCTTTTTTAAGCACTGTTTTTGTTTTGTCAATGTTTTTGTAGACTTGGTTTTCAAACTGCATAAGAAGAGTGTAAATGTCAGTGTCAATTATTCCGCTTAAGTTGATGATGATGTTGTTGTTTTTGATGTCGTTTGTTAGTGCTTCTTCAATGCTCTTTCTGACCAAATTAGTGTCATTTGGATTGAAAACCTGAATGATAAAAGACTCGTTTCTTTTTCCTCCTGAGGAGTTGCAAGACTTGCTCAGTTTCCATTTAATTTCGTTCAGATGCGGTATATATGAGGATGGTATGTGTTTCTCCAAGTTGATTTTTTTCAGCAGCGATAACCGAAGCCTGTGAATCTGTTCTTCGTCAACTGGCATGCTCATTTTTTTTTAAAAACAGGAAGTAAAAAATGTAATAACTGATCTTTCTCTGGTTTTTTTTTGTTTTTTACCTATGTTTATGCTCTTGCTAGTTATTTTCTCTCATGATTACTTCAGTTTATAAGTAAGAGAGCAATCATGCCTAGTCACTGAAATACAGTCTACAAATAAGGTTAGCGGAGCGTTAATTTATATTTTTCACGTTATTAATATTATTATTACTGTTTTTCTTTTTTTTTTTTAATTTTTTTAAATTAAATTTTTTTTAAATTTATTTTTTTTTTTAATTTTTATTTTAAAAATTTTATAGCTTATAATTTAACATAATGATTTTTATGCATCTTGATCGTATAGACAGTTTTTACTTTGTCTGATGGAAACATACAAAAAATAAAACCAAACCACCGCCAAACATACCATTTTGAACATACTTTTTTAGCACTGCTATGAACTTACAGACAAACAAAACGATGCCAGCAGGCAGCGAGCAGAAAAAAAGCTCGTACTCTCTTTTCAAAGTTGTGAAAACTAACAAGGACATTGTCAAGTGCCCTATAACAGGGCTCTCTATGATAGATTTGTCTACAAAAATTACGAACCAAAACGACACGAAATATCATGGACTTATCACAGACATTGAAAACCACTACGAGCCTTTGGTAAAGCATGTGATGGGTAAAGGATCCTTTGGAGAGGTTTTCAAAGGTGTGAATCTGCAAACCAGCAGGCTAGTGGCCATCAAAAAACTAAAGATCTTTGAAACCGATGACATTTTTCCTATAACAGCTCAAAGAGAAATAATGATACTGAAAAAAATGAGCCATCAAAACGTTATCACTTTAAACGACGTTATATTCGACAATTTTGAAAAGCTTGCCAATGGCTCCAATTCCAAAGAAAACTTAGCAAAAAAAGACGCCTCTACAACTTTCCTAGCAGCCAGCCAAAAAGCTAACAAAAATCCTTTCATGACAGAGGCAGAGTCAAATCTTATGGGAAACTCCTCAAAAGTTCTTCCTACAAGGTTTTTTTATATGGTTCTTCCGTACATGGTCAGTGACTTGGCAGGTGTGATACACAATCCTTATTTTGAAATGACAATTCCCAAGATCAAAAACATGCTTATACAAATTCTTAAAGGTTTGGATTACATTCATAAAATGAAGTACTTCCATAGAGACATAAAAACGGCTAACATCCTAATAGATCAAAATGGTGTTCTGAAAATAGCCGATTTTGGTCTGAGTAGGCTGTACTATGGCTGTCCACCAAACAACAAACTTCCAGGTGGGTCTGGTGCTGGTATGAAGTTTACACCTTTGGTGGTGACTAGGTGGTACCGAGCACCTGAGATTGTTCTGTGTGACCGTTTTTACACCACAGCGATCGACATTTGGGGTGTTGGGTGTATATTTGGAGAGTTTTTTACAAAAAAGCCTATTTTGCAAGGAAAAAGTGATATAGAACAAGGGCATCTTATTTTCCAAATGTTTGGGAAACCTGATTTCCAGTCATGGCCAACTTTGAAATTTTTAAGACAGTACGACGCTCACTACTCAAACAAGACGTATTTGGGAGATTTCAAAACTGTTTTCCAAAAGTTTTTAGACCCAATAGGATTAGATTTGTTTGAAAAAATGATGTGTCTTGACCCATATCAAAGAATAACAGCTTCAGCAGCTTTAAAGCACAAATGGTTTAGCGTTGAACAGTTGCCAGTTGAAGTTTTAGGATTTGAGAAAGTAATGGAATCACATGAAAGTGACATTGATAAATTTGATAAAATGAAAGCAGATATGGTTAAAGCTGGATTTTCAAATTTGGCCAAGCCCGATAACCATGATGTTTCAAAGAAAACTATTAGCAGTGAACATAAAAGCAAATCCATTTTGGAAAAGCAGAATACAGAGAAAGTTGTTGTTGAGAAAGTTGTCAACAAAGGGCTGCCCAAATCAGAGAATACTTCATTCGAAAAGACTGAAAACACTTATTTAAACAGGAAACCATACGAGCAGCAAAATTTTAACAGAAACAGGCAGCAGTATGGAGGAAATGTTGGCTATAGATATCAAACTGGCAAAAGTGATATAGGAAATAGATTTGAAACCCCCACTAGTAGATACAAAGACAACAGTAGACTGAAACCATTTGTAAAACCTAGTAGATTTGAAAACCAAAGAGAAAGTATTCCATTTCAATCAAAAAGCTTTAACAAAGTATCCAGGTTTGAGTCTGGATCTTCCAGTGATCGTTATACAGGCCAAAAGCAGGAAAAGCTTTCTTATGCCAAGCCGCCAACTGCTAGCGAAGTTGAACATGATGGCTTAGGGGAGAAAAGAGCAGGTGAAGATGTTAACACATTTTTGAAAGATTATAAAAAAAAGAAAACAGAGCTTGTAATGCAAAAGAGCTTTGATGGATCTAGCAAAGAACCTGCAAAACTCAATACTGAAGCTGCTGCCAAGGAGAGCCAGCCTCAAAAGCTTGAGAATAAAAAAAATCAAGCAAACAGATCAAGCATCAAAATTTCTATAGAAGATATGTATGAATGATTGAGATAACAGGATATTGATCAATGTTTATTGATTAAGCCCGTTAATTTTGTAGTTTGCTCTAGATTTTATAGATTGGAGCACATTGGTTAGTACGTTAATTTTTGCAAAATAAAAATAGTTCATGTTCACAGTTGATATGAAAGCTTGTAACTTACTCTAAATTGAGGTTTGAAGCATAATTCCCTAAAAAGGAAATTTTATAAACCTTAATTAAACCTCAAAAAGTAGTTCTTAAGCAAGCACTTTATAGCCTTTAAAATTTAAGAAATAACATGACAAATTACAATATTTTGAACTGTTCTGAAACAAAATTAGTCTTTTGCAGTTTTCTTTAAAAAAAAAAAATCCATAATTTCATTAATTTTTGCAGAATAAATCATATGAATCTGATGTGAAACCTTTTTGTTGATATAACGAAAAATAACCGCTGTATTTTTCAATGTTCTAATTGTTGCACATATGTGTGTTATTTATAGAATAATAATTAAAAAGTATTACTTAAAAGTTAATCTTATATTATTTAAAAGTCATGATGCTTTAAATATTTTATAAAAAGAAATAAGGACAGCTAGTAATATTAAGAACTGCTGTTATAGAAAAATTGTCAAATTTTTTAAATAGCTTGCTGCAAAACTTTTTTTCAAAAGTTTTAAAGCAAAAATAAATAATATGCTAAAACTTTAAATAATTTATTAAAATTACATACAAAGTTATAGTGTAGTTGATTATTATGCAAACCACGAAGAAAAACAAGAGCACGTTTTATTTTAAAACAATGATTAAAATGTTTAACTTTAGAAACGAGCACTCTAGTAAAAGAGAAAACCCAAATTGCAATGAAAACCTCTCAGATGAAAAGGAAAGCAAAATAAAGCTGAAACTTTCAAGCTCTTCTTTGTCAACAACAATTATCAGCAAAAACAACTTAAAACAAAAAAAGAGTAAAATTTTGCATGAAGTTACCACTAATGATTTTAATAGAACACCAAAAGGTCTTATGTTTGCCAAAGATGTGAGAGATATATATTGCATTATACTCATATGCTTAGATGCCAAAAGCCAGATTTTCATAAAACCTGATCTAAACAAAATAAAAAAGAAATTAAGTTTGTTTTCAAATGCAAGTGAGATTAATAACAATCAAGCTTACTGTTTTAATGTAAGTGATTGTATCAATGCAATGGAAAATCTTTCAGTTAATATGGATATGGAATCAACAACAGTTTCAATTTCTTACAGTATAAACCCTAAAATGTCCCTTGATTTACTGAAAATTTTTATGAATGCAAAACTTATACACACTCCAAATGACAGAACATGCACAGATATTAACAGCAAAAGCCTGTTGCAGCCCACGCCAAAAGGAGTGTCAATTTTGACAAGATACATAAAAGACATGGGAATTAAAAAACAGATGCCAAGCATTCTATTTTCCAATTTGAATTCTATGTTTGTTTTCAATTTTGAAAGATCATTGGCAACAGATAGAATTATTTACAGCAAATATTTTATAAAGCTTATATTTGCAAAAATGTTTAACAAGGATCCAAATGTGTGGTCGCCTAATCTGCAAGCTGATAAAATAACCAGTTTAAACCTACTTTTGAAAAAAGATGAGCATTTGAACGAATTTAATTTTACAGGATGTCAAACGCAAAATTTTATGACCACATTCTACAAGCAGGCTGAAAAGACAAATGAAGCTAATCCTTTTTCAGATAATCATGCTATAGAATTTGATAACAATGAAGATGAGTCAATTTTGCTAACTGAACAGAGCAGAATTTCTCCATTGTATCATAAATTTTTTACCAATCCTGACTCTGATTCGCATGTTCAATATTACTCTCATTTGCAAGGGATAAGACTGTTTTATAACAAGGTTTTTACGGAAACAATTAAAGCAGCAGGCACTACTACTCAAAAGAAATTGCATACAATAACTTATTGCTTTTCAACAAAAGCAATGGTTCAGTGGTTAATGGATTGCACAGATTTAATATACTTCAAGGAAGCAGTGATCATTGCTTCTTTATTTTACAAGTGCGGGTTGATAAAACCTATTTGCTTTAGCCCTTCTGCTGCAACAAAACAAAAATTTACAGTTTCTAAAAAACATTTTTATACATTCACTGAAAAAGGTTGCGAGTGGCTGGATTGGAATGAAAATGACATCAAAAAACTTTATGCTAACTGGTCTAAAGAAAAAGAAAAAAGATTAAGCCAAATGGAAAAGTTGATTACCAACAATGATGAAAACCTAGACAGCATCAAGTTTGCATATGCCAATGAGCTGAAGAGTGGAATACAAAGCGTTACCTTAAACTCTGTTTTGATCGATCCAGGCAAAAGACTAATGTTCAAAAAACATTTAGAAGACAATCTATGCTCAGAAAACCTTTTAGTCTACATTGATATTAAAAGCTTTTTGAAGAAAATGTCTTATGTGGAGAATTTTGTAGACATCAAAGAAAAAAACAAACAGCTTTCTGACAGCAATTTCAAATCACTAAACCTTTTCATGACTTTAAAAAATCGCTTAATCAAAGAATCCAATGAGTGCATGTCATTAGCATACCATATTTTTGCTACGTACATAACGGAGAAATCTTTAAAACTTATAAACATTGACTATCACTTGAGAAACACTATTTCATTGTTAATTTTAAATTCAAATTTTGCTTTAAGTGCATCCACTCTTTTAAATTCTGTTTCTGCACATGATTACAAGCATAAAATAAAAGATCAAGCTTCAAACAGTCTGATTGGTATGGACTTGAGCCCAAATTTGATTTCAAATGGAGAAACAACGGTTGAGTGGCCTGTGAAAACAAATCAGCTTGACAGGAAACTAAAACCAGAAAATTTGAACATATCAAATGAAAAAAACAAAATTTACGTTGGT
>JAJMDM010000185.1:8246-29307 GCA_030573555.1 Hanseniaspora hatyaiensis (nom. inval.)
TTTTTTTTTTTTAAAAATATGTTTATAGATATGAAAGTAGACATTTCTAAAATGTTGATTACGCAAGATGGAAATTAGAATTCATAAACAATGAATGAACAATTCAGAAAACAACTGATAAATAGAGAATTTTAGTGGGTCTTGTAACATTTTTACCCAAACCAAACCTTCTAACAGCTTTTTATTTTTTTAAAAGATAACAAGAAAACTTAGACAGACCCTAATACAAACCCATTACCAGAAACATTCATATACATACAATGATACAGTTTAAACTTGTTCTTCTTGGAGACTCTTCAGTAGGAAAATCTTCGATTGTCACTAGATTTGTGAAAGACCAGTTTGATGACAATAAGGAATCAACAATTGGTGCAGCTTTTCTGTCACAAACAATCAAGCTTGTTGATGAGCAAGAGGAGGTGTCTATAAAATTTGAAATATGGGACACCGCTGGGCAAGAAAGATACAAGTCTTTGGCACCAATGTACTACAGAAACAGTAATGCTGCAATTATTGTGTATGACATAACTGATGACAAATCTTTGAATAAAGCTATAAAATGGGTTAACGAATTAAAAGAAAGACTTCCTACTTCTTTGGACGATCCAGACAGATGTATCATATCTCTTGTTGGTAACAAATTAGATCTTATTGATGAACAAGAATCTAATAGAAAAATATCTACACAAGAAGCCAGGGATTTCAGCATTGACAACGGATTACTGTTCCATGAAGTTTCTGCAAAAAACAATATAGGTGTCAAAGACATTTTCCAAGAACTTGGTGAGGCATTGTACAACCAGTATAAAGAAAAACAAAAAAATAAGTCTATAGGAAAAAATTCTGAGAGTAACAGAGGAAACATTGAATTAAACAGACCAAGCACAAACGACTCAACCTCATGCTGTAATTAGGCTTTCTACAAGTAGTTTATTATTATTATTTTTTTTTAAACAAAAAAAAGAAAATTTATAATATTTATATCTAAGTTTATGATTTTCTCTTTGCCAATTGTTATTGGAAAAAGAAAAAATATCAGCAAGCATGAAATAAAATAACAAGCATAGCTTTATTGTTTATGTATATATAGGTATATTTGTATGGACTTATTTTTTAATTAATTCAATAGCCTTTTCAACATTGGGTTTTGGGCCATAAACAGAAATGATCTTCTTTTCATCACTTCTTTTTGGTACTTGGATAATACATCCTGTTTCGTATCTGATCTTGTTGACATTGTAACCGTTAGCACCTAATACTTGAGCAACTTTCTTTCCATTCTTCATATCGACAAATCCAAAGTACATGTCTTCATCTTTAGCCATTTCAATTCTTTCTTTAACTTCCTTAACAGCTTCTTCTAAAACTTCATCTTTGCTTTTTTTGACTTTTTCGGAGCCATCATCAAACTCTTCACCTAAACTAGAGAAATCAAATGGCTCATAAATCAATCTCCAAGGAACATGGTCTTGCTTTTGCAATTTTTCATCATTAACAGCGACTATTGGATAATGTTCTTTTTCGCTTATCAAGATAGTGTCGTTTTGTAAAGTAGACATGTCTGGAATTGGCAGCTTTTTCAAGTAATTTTTAACTAAAGAATTAGCAAGACCAGATTTATGACCGTGCTTGACAATAACTTGTTTTTGAATAGACAACTTGTTGATGAAAGCACCATCTTGAGAAACAAATGCATGCAGTTCGACAGGAATTTTTAATTCAACTGAGTTTTCAACATCAGCCATTAAGTTCTTTTGGATGTCTTTGAAACAAGCTTCAACATTTTCAATTAAACCAGTAATTTCAACAGCAGAATTGTTGGCTTCTTCTTGTTCCATTTGCATTCTGATTTTTCTACTTGGTACATGAATTTCAACATTGTAGGTTTCTTCTAAAGTTCTCTTGGTGCTACCACCAACACCAATTAAATTACCATAAATTTGTTGGGAAATTTCTGGGTACTTTTTAGTAACTCTGTTTTCAATAGAAGCAACAACTTTAAGAATTTCAGTTTGTAATTTGTCTAAAATCTTTTTATCACCCTTCAAGGTAATAGAGTTTTGAACTTCAACAGAAGTTTCTTCACTGTCTTCTTCACCGCTTTCAACACTAACTTTGTTGTTTGGGAATCTAACTGGCTGAGTAAAGTTGTTGGAAGAAGTATCGATACCACATTTCTTGTAAATATCAGACAAATTAGAACCATTTGGACCAATGATGTATTTGTAGTACTTGGAGTCAACAGCTAGCTGCCTAGTTTCAAAGTTATTTAAATCAGAAGATATTTTCTTCAGAGCTTGAACAGCTTCTTTGACATCTTTAGATAAACCTACAATTTCAAATTCAACTTCGGTTATAGCGTCTTTGCCAGTGCTAACATCTGGAATATCACCAACATTAACATCAACGCTGTATTTTTGCTTGAAAGATTCAATGTTTTTACCTTGCTTTCCAATGATTCTTGAAACATTGTTAGAAAGAATGTTGACTTTTTCAGTGTAAGAGTTTTCTTTTATGAAATCAACAAACTTTGCTAATTCTTGAGAACACTTTTCAACATTTTTGGAGTTTCCTTTAATAACACAGTCTTTTTCAGAATCATCTAAATCAATAGAAACTTGGTATTTTTCAATCAATTTTATCAAATTAGCTCCTTTAGAACCAATAACGGATCCTCTAATACCAAATGGAACTGGAATTTTGGTGCTGGTAATGTCAGCCAATTTCTTAGCTTCAGATTTGATATGAACTTTAGCTCTGATAACGTTGTAGTACAAACCTGAGATGGTGCATGATGTTTCTTCAGTTTCAGACTTAACAATGTCAACAGAAATGTCGTATTTTTCTCTAATTTGGTTCAAGTTGTTACCTTTTGTACCAATAATTCTAGAAACAGTTTTTGTAGATATGCTGAAAGTTTCGGAGTAGTTGAAATTCAAATTTTCTTTGGTGAAGTCAGTTTCAATAATCTTCAAGACCTCTTTCAAAGTTTCTGGAGAACCCTTGAAAGTTATTTTGCCAGATGATGGACTGTGCAATTTAAATTGTATTTCGCTCTTGTTATGAATTTGTTCAACAATCAAATTTTTAGTTTTTGACTCTTTGCCGAAAATTTTGTCTTGCAAATCATAGTCAAATTCAATGGTTTCAGAATTGATAGATTTTTGTTCTTCTCTCAAAGAGTTTAATGATTCATTGATTTCTTTCAATTTGGCGATGTATTCTTCATCCGATGGAGCAAAATCTTCTTCGTCATCTTCTTTAGCGTTGTAAATTAAAATGATTTCATCAGACTCACCGTAAGCACTTGGGCATTCATCCCTTTTGATGACATAAGAGGCTTCATCAGAAAATGCACCTAAAATCTGAGAGGCAGATTTGCTGAAAAGACTCATGTCAATATCATTAATAACTAAAGTTTTGGCTGGCTTCAGTTCATTAATAATTTTAATCAAGTGCTTTTTAGCTAAGTTGATCTTACCAGAAGCAACTTCTCTTGTCTCAACATCCAAAGTTCTTTTGTAAACCAACTTAACAGCAACAAAGTTAAAAGTTGATAATTTTTCTAAAGGCAATAAATCCAAACTGATGTTTTCGTTGACAACATTTTTTAAGTTTTTGTTGATTGAAGCTAGGTTTTTGTGCAAGTAAAATAGAACATTTCTTGCATGTTCTAAGTTGTTGTTGTGGGCTTTAGAAATCGTAATTGGTAAAACTTCACAGTTTTGAACAAATTGGGTAATAAATTCTTCGGCATTTTGGACGTTTTGCTTAGATCCTTTAATTTTGATTAAATCATCTTGGGAATCAAATGTGACATGGAAGTCTTTGCCGAAGTCGGTGCTTGTTTGCATCAATGAATGTAAGGCTTTTTTAACAGTTATTTCTTTTTCAACAATTTGTTTTGATAAACTCTTTAATTGCTCAAAGAATTTTGCCTTAGCTTCTTTAATAGCTTCTCTTGAGCCAGTAAAAGCAACTGTTTGAGAATCGTTTAAAATTTTAACGTTTGTTAACCCATCTAAAACAAAGAATTCCAACAAAGCATCAGAGGTTGTGTTTAAGTCAGACATTTTGAACAATTCAGCTTCAGGAATATCAAATCTTACGGTTAAGTTTTTACCGTGATCGTTGACAATCTTCAAAATGCTTTCTTGAGCATTTTTACAAGAATCAGAAGAACCTTGCAAAACAACCAATGTTTTAAATTCGTTGAAAATTTCATCATATGATCCTTCAATATCAGTGTTGCTAATATCGATTTGGACTCTGTAGTTTTTGATAATTTCTTTAATGGTTTGACCACCAGAACCAATGACTAAGGCTTTGGAGCTGGATGGGATTTCAAATTCGATAGTAACAGGCTTGGTCAATTTTTGAGCAATAACAACTTTGGCAGCTTTGACTTTTTCTGGAGAACCTGAAATGATAACGTTTCTACCAATTTTGTCAGAGACGGAAGATTCAATAGAAACATTGAATTGATTTTTGACATCTTGAACAATTTTAGAGTAGTCTGTTTTGGATAAATTAACCTGGTTTTCTGGGGCAATAGTGAATCTTTCAGAGGACTTTGAAAACAATTTTCCAACAGGTTTCTTGGCAAAAGATTCAGTTTTCTTGACGGCGGCTAACTTAGGCAAAGTAGGTAAAACTACTGGAGTTTTAGATTTTTGAGACTCTTTTTCTTCTTTGGTTTCTAAAGAGGAATTGCTTAAATCCAAATCCAATTGTTCTTGATCTTCTCTAATCATGTCTGAAATGTCGTCTTTGATGTAAGAGTGGGCACTAGTTTTCGGTTGGAAAGCATTTAACCAAATAGATCCAGATCCAGAAGCTAAAGACTTAGCATCAGATGATTTGTTTAAAGTAGGTAAATCAGCGGTGTTTTGGGAGTGGTAGAAGGATTTGTCGTCAAGGTTGTCGGATCCAAAATCATTAGAAAAAGTTTTTTCTTGTTCAAAGTCATCATCAGGGTTAAATTGCTGATCAATAAATAGTTTGTGTTCACCGAAAGAAGGAGCCATGTTGCGTTAATACTAATGTAATTGTTTTGATGTTAGTGGAGAGATATAAAAATAGTAGCCAGAAGAGAATACAGATTTATTAATTGGAGCAATTAATAGTAGTCAGTTTTTATGTAGTTATTTTTTACTTTTGCAAAAGATACTTAATTTACTTAAACTTTGTGTTAACAGAAGTTGTGAATTAAGATGCAGTATTATTATTACTATTTTGTTGTTAAGAATATTGATACTTGGGTTTGCAAGTTGTCTCTCTTTCTCTAGGTGATATAGTAATCAATGTTCCACATCTCTGTAAGATATATAAGCATGAACCTTTTATTTTAAAAAGTGAAAAAAAAAAAAAAAAGTTTACTATTATAAATAAAAATTGTTCACTATCTTTACACAAACGTGTTCAAATAGTAGCCAAACGAGTAATAGTATGGCAACAAATGGCACAGCTAAAATTTTCACCTAATCATATAAAAAATTTTATTAGGCTGGGGATCATCCACGCTCAAAGTTTTTTTTTTTTTTTCTCTCTTTTTTTTTCCCAGTGTACACCTATTATGGGACCGGAGTTTATTCTTATTGCATGGTTGGCAGCCCCCAGTAAGCAAAGCAGCAATGGGACATATCCGGAGTTGGCATACGCCTGGTGCATCATTTGTGAGACAGTTAACGGCAGCATGTGACGGTAGCTGGGCAGTTTATTGCATGCGTATGGAGTGGTAGATTTGGCCTAGTTGTGCACTTGCCTTGATGTACGTAGATCAGCAGAGCTGAATGAACAAATCTCGCTACACTGCAAGCAGAGCAGATCGGATGAATTCCTAGAAAATAAAATTAAGCTTTTTAAATAATTGATATATAATTATGCATGCATCGCGAGAATTTTTGCAGATGATGTTCTTTATTGTTTTAGCACCAGTAGCTGATTACTCTCTTATAAACAGGCATAGCGCTAAACTCGGCCTTTTCTTGAGCAATTTCAGCTTTCAGCTGTTCGAAGTCAGTTTCTCTTCTTCCAGTGTCTATGTCCATTTCATGGGCTTTTATGTATAGTTTCCAGTTCTTTTTGTAGATTTTATGTCCTAAGTAGCAGAACAGAACTATAGGGAAAGACAAATATGTTTCAAAGAAATTGTTGGCGATTTCACCGGAAGTCATTTCCTTGTAGCCTGTTGGCCAAGCACCAACCCAGAATTCAGCAATGAAAACTAGTAAAATCATTGTTAAAGAGTAGTATGAACCCATAACACCTAATGGAGAGGTGAATGTTAATTCATCAGTAGATCTTCCTTGAGAACTCAAAGCTCTTCTGAATCTGATGTGGCATAAAGAAATACCGGCCCAAGAGAACAAAGAAGACAAACCTGAAATAGCTAGCAGCCAGTTGAAAACATCAACTTGTTTATCAGAGGCAGATACAAAAGCCAATAGTCCAAAGATGGAGGTGACAATAATACCGACTAATGGTCTACCGGCTCTGTCGATGTATCCTAAGTGCATCCATTTGAAAGCAAAGCCTTGTTCGTCCAAAGCAGCCAATGTTCTGGAACAAGCGTAAACAGCAGAGTTACCAACAGATAAAACAGCAATACAAATAACAACGTTGACAACAGATGGCAAACCCTTGATACCGTGAGAAACCAAGGCAATAACAAATGGGGAAGCAGCAGCATCAACAGAAGAAGAGCCAATCAATCTTGAGTCAGTGTGGGAAACTAACAGACCAACCAAAGTTAAAGAAACCATGTAGAATAGAGTCAATCTCCAGAAAACTTGTTTAGAAGCCTTAGGCATAGCTTTTCTTGGGTTGGCTGTTTCAGCAGCAGCTAAACCAACTAATTCAGAACCAGAAAAAGCAAAAGCAGCAGAAACAAAGACAGACATGGTACCTTTGAATCTGGCACCGGCACTGTCACCAACAAAGGCACCGTATGGAGCGTGCCAGTACTTACCACCAATGTAAGAGCCTCTAGCACCACAAACTAAACAAATACCACAGATGATAAAACCTATGATACAAGCAACTTTACAAATAGAGAATAAAAATTCCGCCTCACCGAAACCTTTAACTCCAAAAAAGTTAATGACAATGATGACTATGTAGAAAAGAGCAACGAATGCATCTCTGTATCTTTTTGGGGTGTCCCAGTATGAAACGGTAATCGAAGCAGCAACGATTTCTAATGGTAAAGTTACAAGCCATTGTAAAGCATAATTTAAGTTTGCAGCAAAACCAAAGGATTCGTCAACGAATCTTGTTGCGTATGTTGTAAAACCACCTGAAATTGGAAACTCAACAGCCAGTTCACCTAAAGCACAGACCATACACAAAATGAAAGAAGCAGAAATAGCGTAACCAATCAGTAAACCAGCTGGACCACCAGCACTTAAAGAGTCACCAGATCCAACAAATAAACCGGTACCAATAGCACCACCAATGGCAATCATTTGCAAGTGTCTGGATTTTAGTTGTCTCTTTAATGGAGATCTAGCAGTTAAAATAGCAATCTTTTCAGCTTCAGTTAAACTAGAATCTAATTCTTCAAGCTCTACTGGCTTGAAAGAATCTTTGAATTCCTGCCATTTGCTGTGAGAATTTTTTGAAGAATCCGAGTATTTTAAAGAATTGTTTGAAGAATATTCATCGGTGTATTTGGAGTTGTCTAAACCCCCTTCAAGGTCTTTTGTGGTATAATCAGTAGACATGATCTTAATTTAATTTTTGGTTCAAATGTATTTGTGAGAAATAAAAATAAGTTGAAGAAACAAAAAAAAAAAAGAGAGAGAAAAGGAAACAAAATATATGCTTGAAATTTATTGCTATTAATTGAGTATTAAGTTAAATGTTTACTTTCCAGTTCTTTTATTTTTCTTTTGGTTTTTCTTTAGAGGCTTTTTTTTTTATAAAATTTTATTTTACTTCAAAGCAGATGAGCTTCTAAAATTGATAAAGTGATGGGTATATCTGGGAGTGAATATTTGAACGTTGCAGATGTCCTTTTTATATAATGACTAATAATCATTTAAAACTGGATGTTGGGTGCTGATCGGCGCATAACAGCGAAGTGTTGTAAAAAGAAAGAATGTTTACTTTTTTAGATTTATACAGATTGCCTTACAACCTACATTTTTATTGTTCTTGCTCTGTTATGCCGCCTTTTTTTCTGTTTTGAGCATCTCCCTTGAAAAGAATGTTAGTCAAAAAAAAAAAAAGACTCATAGAGTCGTTGAAGTTAACTAGACAAAATCAGTATAACAATGGACCAGCATATCTCCGCAAAGCAACTTTTTCCTAAACAAGTAGCATCTACTGCATTCGCATAAAACTAGAAAAAGAAAAAAAACCCGAGCGGCGTGTAAAACACTTATGGAGTTATCCTTATTTATATGAGAATTTATTTAGGATTTAAAGAAGAAAAAGACAAACAATCGCGCTTATATGTGTTTTTGATACATCCGAAGATGCTTTTAGAGCCGCTATGAACAATTTTCCACAGACTTTTAGCCAGTCAATGAAAAATGAATTCGCTTCTCATTACTTTTCGAGGCTGATATCACTGCCTAAGCCAGCTCCACAGTGTAAACAATAAGATGCAAGAAAGCCATTTTCCCAACGGGATTCTTCTACTTATCCTCTCCAGAGTTGGCTGGACTAGATAAACAACAACCAGCTTTGGCTTTTTTTCATTGTTCAGGTGTCAATCACACGCTGCTTAAAGATAAGCTTAATACCCATGCATGTGCAGGGCAAATAAGCACTTGTCGTGTTTGGCAATTCTCTATTATTTTTTAATTTTTAATCATTACATTATTAATTGAATCATATATATATTTATGTCTATTATTTTGTTAAATTAATAAAAGCTATATTGTACATTCACTTTTTCAAAAAAATTGTTTTGTTTTATATTCTATGGCTTCAATAAGAAAGAAGAAAATAAACATTTAACATAGATAAGCATAAGCTCTCTTATAGAATGGCTTGGCAGCAATTTCAGCTCTTTCTTGAGCAATTTCGGCCTTTAATTGTTCAATATCAACTTCCCTTCTACCGGTATCAATGTCCATTTCAGAAGCTGGAATCCATAAAGTCCAGTTTCTCTTGTAGATTTTATGGCCAATGTAGCATACTAATACAATTGGGAAAGATAGGTAAACTTCAAAGAAGTTGGTAGCAATGGCACTTGAAGACATTTCCTTGTAACCAGTTGGCCAAGCGGCAACCCAGAATTCAGCAACGAAAACTAAGACAATGATGGTTAGGCCGTAGTATGAACCACCAACACCGGTTGGAGACTTGAAAGATAATTCGTCGGTGTTTCTTCCTTGAGCACTCAAGGCTCTTCTGAATCTGATGTGGCATAACATAATACCACCCCAAGAGAATAAGGAAGATAGACCAGACAAGGCCATTAACCAGTTGAAAACATCACCTTCCTTTTCCGAGGCAGCAATGAAACATAGTAAACCAAAGATAGAAGTGATAGCAATACCAACAATTGGTCTACCGGCTCTGTCAACATATTCTAAGTTCATCCACTTTGGAGCGTAGCCTTGTTCGGAGAAGGCAGATAGAGTTCTGGAACAAGCGTAAACAGCAGAGTTACCAACAGATAAAACAGCAATACAAATAACAACGTTGACAACAGATGGCAAGCCCTTGATACCGTGAGAAACCAAGGCAATGACGAATGGGGAAGCAGCAGCATCAACAGAGGAAGTACCAATCAATCTTGGGTCAGTGTGGGAAACTAACAAACCAACTAAAGTTAAGGAAACAATGTAGAAAATGGTGATTCTCCAGAAAACTTGCTTAGCGGCTTTTGGTAGAGTTTTTCTTGGGTTGGCTGTTTCAGCAGCAGCTAAACCAACTAATTCAGAACCAGCAAAAGCAAAGGCAGCAGAGGTGAAGACAGACATGGTACCTTTGAATCTGGCACCGGCACTGTCACCAACAAAGGCACCGTATGGATGGTGCCAGTACTTACCACCAATGTAAGAGCCTCTAGCACCACAAACTAAACAGATACCACAGATGATGAATCCAATAACACAAGTAACTTTAATAATGGAGAAAACAAATTCAGCTTCACCGTAACCTTTGACACCAAACAAGTTAATAATAACAATTGTTAACCAGAATAAAGCGACAAACCCATCTCTATATTTTTTTGGAGTGCCCCAGTAGTTAACAGTAATAGAAGCAGCAACAATTTCTAAAGGCAAAACGACAATCCATTGCAAAGCGTAGTTGAAGTTAGCGGCAAAACCAAAGGATTCGTCAACGAATCTTGTTGCGTATGTTGTGAAACCACCTGAAATTGGGAACTCAACAGCCAGTTCACCTAAAGCACAAATCATACACAAAATAAAGGAGGAGGAGATAGCATAACCGATTAACAGACCAGCTGGACCGGCGGTTCTCAAAGATGAACCAGAACCAACGAATAAACCAGTACCGATGGCCCCACCAATAGCAATCATTTGCAAGTGTCTAGACTTTAAGTGTCTTTTCAAAGGAGATCTAGCAGTGGCAATAGCAACTTTTTCGGCATCAGTCAAATTAGGATCCATTTCTTCAACTTCAACTCTCTTGAAGGAGTCTTTGAAGCTTTGCCATTTGTTGGTGGAAGTTTTGTATGCGTAGGTAGGAGAGGTAACTGGGTCAACAGTTTGGGAGACAGAGGAGTTGACATCATCGTAGCCAGACTTGACTTGTTTTTCTATATCAGACATTGTGTTGGGTATGTGATATATAGTAGTAATGTAGTTTTATATTGGTTTTTTATGAATTTTCTTTTCACTATTATTTGTAGAATTGGAAAAGAAGTTAGCCTCTATCTTTAACCATTAACAAAGGAGCAGCCTGCACTTATATACAAATGGATATGAAAGGAACAGCGTTGCCTCAATCATTTTCAATATTCCATCCATCTCGCCAAGCCAGACAAAAAAAATAAGGTGTCTTCCCACCAGCAAACCCAACGCTAGATCTACAATCAAAAAAGAAGGCTATCTTGAAATGGCAATCCTGGTAGCATGAAATGATAACAACCAAGATCTTGCTATTTTTTTTCAGTAGTCAAAAAGAGCAAATGTTAAAAAATAACAATAGAAGCCTCAATGTTTATCTGCCGCTAAAAAAAAAAAAAAAAAAAAACAAGAAAAAATTAACAAAAAAACCAACAGTAAAGTTTCTTTTTTTTAGATTGATAAAATGAGTAAGGGCAACCATA
Organism: Hanseniaspora hatyaiensis (nom. inval.); assembly: GCA_030573555.1. Lineage (NCBI taxonomy): Eukaryota > Fungi > Ascomycota > Saccharomycetes > Saccharomycodales > Saccharomycodaceae > Hanseniaspora > Hanseniaspora hatyaiensis (nom. inval.). Next base: position 19,501 of record JAJMDM010000185.1, read on the forward strand.
AAAACCAGAGAACAACAGATTTTTTTAAAAGGAGACTGCTAAAAACGCATAGAGCAGATGTTTTAAAAATCTCCTTTCAGAAAAAGTCATATTACAGAGTAGATAAACACGTAGAACGCCTATTTTTCTGGTGAATATCTTTTGGGGAGATGCTGAAAAAAAAACAACGCTCTGAGAGCGCTCTTGATTATTACTGGAGACTGTGGCGGCTTCCAAAAATGTCTAGTTTGACGTTGAAAAGCCAGCTTAGTCATCCTAGCCAGCGCTGGAGAAAGCACAAACTGCTTACGCAAAAAAAAAAAAAAAAAGGGACAGTGTAAAATTGTTTTATTTTTTTTTTCCCGTCAAAACAGTGAAGCAGCAAGAAAGAAAAATTACATCTAATGTTTGCCACAGGCAAAAGAGGCTCAAACATTCTTGGCTTGCGATAGCGATATGGAAAAGCCAATTAATTGTCTGGCAAACGCACAAACCTTTTGAAACGCCAGGTGTTGAGGCTGCTGGCTGGTGTTGTGCGGGTGCCGTCTCGCATTCTACACCGCCGCTTGGACGCAAGGCGAGGATTTTTGACGTCATCTCAAGCCGCTGCAAGCTGAAAGCCCAGTTAACTTGTTCGGTTTTTCTTTATTTGATGAGATGGCCGTCTCATGCAGGAGGCGGCTCCTAAAGAGCGATGTCCGCTTGTATGTCGAAGACGTGGGGTTTTAAGCCGCAGGCGCTGCGGGTTTCCATTTGTGATCAGCCTACTGGCGTAGCCTTCCAAACCTTCAGCCTTATCATAGCAAAAGTCATCGTTAGCACATATTTGTCACCTTTATCTATCATAGCTGTCTTATTTTATTTTTTTTTGCAACTTAAATGTTGCCTTTTTTTTTTTAAGCGCAGTTTCAAGGTTAAACTGGAAAACTTTTCGCCAAAAAGGAAACGCGGAGCTGAAAACACGAGGAGCTGAGATGCATGTGACTTGGAAAGCGGCATGTGACTTGGGATGCGTGCATGTGACTTACGCGCTGAGCAAACAAATATACCCGCATGCAACATTTTTGTTTGCAGTAACTGCAAGTAGCGTCAATATCCAAAGTCCCTCAAAAGCTGAAGGGCAAAAGCTCGCTGCACAAATCTCTAGATAACGGCCTTTACGGTTGAAATCAAATGGTCAGTCCTAACTGTGCGTAAGCACACGTCAAGACATTAGTTAACCTGATAATCGATACTCGATGGATCATTAAAAAAAAGAGAGAAAAATATATCTCAGAAATATATAAACAATCAAAAGTGCGATAAGCTAAAACACTCCACAGATCTCAATAGCTAACTAAGCATCGGCGTTTAGTCGCTCATGTTTTCATCGTGCAGTTTTTTATAGCCAAAGATTCTGCTTTGCTCGCCCTCGTCCCATTTCATGTTATCTTTAGTTACTTGTCTGCAAAGATTTCTTCCTTCTTCTTTCGCAATGTCAACAAAGCTTTTTTCTTGCTCATCCTCTGCATCATCGCCATCTGAGGACATGTCGCTGTTGTACTCTTCGCTGTCAGGGCTTTCGATGTCATCATCCAAAGCAGTCACTCTGTTTCCGCTGTAAGCCAGACTGTTTATTTTTGCATAAGAGTGCCCATCGTCGTTCGGATCTATGTAGTCATCCTCTTCATCATGGTCTATCATGTTGCCCTCATAAACGCTTCTATAGTCACTTTCTTTGCCATCAATGGATTTGATTTTTTTGACTTCTTGAGGGTCCTCGATTGATCCATCATGCTTTGCTATTGGTGCAGCAGAGTTCATTTTAAGAAACTCCTTAACAGTTGTAACAACAACCTCTCCATTTAAGTTTACGTACTCAATCGTTGAGTCTTCGTCTATATCTTCTTCGTCGTTATCAATAACTTTTTTTTTACCGTCGTTGAAGTAAGAATACTGTCCATGGCTATCTTCATCTTCTTCTTCCTCGTCATCAGGTTCTATGTCTATGTGGATATCGTTAGCGTTTCTTCCACTCATCATCTCATCAACACTATTTCTGAAGTTAACATCGGGATAGTTTGCATTGCTGTAGCCAAAATCCATAGATTCGTCAATGCCTCTTGAATGAAAATCCGAGTCAACCGAAAATTCAATCAGTTCGTTCTTGCTGTCGTCTTCGTCCATCCTACTTGGATTTTTATGCTCGTCCTCGTCTTCGTAATCTTCTTCATGAGCACCTGAGTGATCGTTATATCCTGATACCCCCCAAGCATCATTGAGAGAGTCTTCATATCCAAAATTGCTGTTGTATTTTTCTCTGGCTTCACTCAAAACATCGTTTGAATATTCAACCCAAGCTTTTTCACCTAGCATTTCTTTAATTTCCGGCATTAACATTTGTATATTCATTTCTTCCAAATAAGAAACAAACTTGGCGACCTCTTCAGCAATCAGAGTTAAATGCCCCATGTAACCTAATCTCAGTTTATTTGTTTCTTCGTACTGTTGGCAGTACTGGTCACCAGCAATAATTAGTTCTGTTATTCTACTTTCAATAAATAAATCTGCAATTAAAAATCTATTGACACCATCTTGCAAGGAACCATTCAGAATTTGTTGGACTATATCAAACACAACATTGTGCAAAAAGTTGTTCCACGGGAAATCAAATAACATTTCTAGGACAATGTCTACAATGCTGTTGTCTTTCATAGCCAATTTGAGCATATCTCCTGTGACTGGTGCTTTTCGGATTTCATCTTCGGTTTGCAAGTAATCTAAGTCACCAAAAACTTCACCGGTACTTTTCTTTTCCTGATCATTTGAGCTGTCGGTAATTGTAGTTTCTAAAACGTCATTTTGTTTTTTAGATGTAGAAGGGTCTGAAGTGTCATCGCTTGAGTTTTCTTCTGATTTCACATTCAACCTTTCTAGTTCAATTGAAAGGTCATCCTCATCTTCTTTACTTGAATCAAAAGATTTGTTCAATGAATTGCCATTTTTGCTGTTAGTAGAATCCCCATTTTCGCCGTCATCGGTGTTGTTGCTATATTCACTCAAAGAAATACTGGTTTTTTTATGACCATTAATATTTTTAGAACTTGCAGTATCGTTGTCCAATGATGAATCGTCAAGTGTCATGCTGCTTATATCAAACAGCGGCTCGTCGTCTTCATCAAAGTCATTACTATCTATATCAAAATTCTCTTTCAATAATTCAGCTATTTTATTTCTTCTTATAGGATCTCTTTGCTTAACTATAGCCTCACCATCAGTCTCGTTTAAAAGAGCCATATTGGAACAATGCAGCAACTCTGCTACTAGTTCACAAACTTTAAACCTGTCCATACCCAAAGGCTCAATAACACCAAAAGGAGTTTTGAAATTTTTAGGTAATGATTTTTTCATCATTCTACATAATTCAGGTAAATTCGTTGAGAAATATTTGATCATATCACCTAAATAAATAGGATCTCTCATGTCAGGTGGATTCTCTTCTATGGTCGTTTGCATAACTTGAATCAAGTCGTAGTCTGAGTGGTTTTTTCTGATTATTTCTATAATGATTCCAACACAATTACTCAATGGCAATCCTCCTTGAGACATTAGCAATCCAAGCTTGGAGATCATTCCAGGGCTTACTAATCTTCTGGTCAGCTCATTAGGTCCTATGGCAGAGGCTATTTCGCTGTTTGAATTGGCACTCAATGTGATCAAGGCTTTTATGAAATCAGTTGCAGTGTTTTGAACTGTTGACACTTTTGATGAATCTAGGCAATCTAATAATTTTTCTATCAATCTTTGTTGTTTCAAAAGTAGTATCACATAGGTAGGAGATTTTGGTTTATCAGTTGATATTATCTTTAGCAAAAAATCCATAAAAGCAGAAACCTCTAGGTGCTTGATGAATTTGTCAACCATGTTTTCCTTCATAACTATTTGGTGAAGATAGTGTTCTAATGAATTCATCTTGTTTCCTTCAGCTTTATTGTCTGAATGCTCAGCAGTCTTTTTCTGTTTAACTGCATTAGTTTCATCTTCAGACGGCTTGGTCATAAACACATCCATAAAAGTTGCGTCATCGTTTTCATCATCGTCGTGAGCATTGTCATTAAGCTCATCATCGTTGTTGTTTCTGTTGTTATTATTTTCCGAGGAATACATCCATTGTGATAACACAGAATTGTCTTCAGACATTGAGGACAATTCTGCATAGTGTAATAATCTTTCATTAATTTTTAAAAACGCAGTTGAGGCATCATTGGCTAAGACTGGATACTTGTCTAGCATGGACCATAATTTCTTTACCAAAAAATCATATTTTAAAAAACTTTCAGTGATAGCGTTGATGTCAATAAGAAAGATATCAACTGCGCTTACAGCGCATCTATAAAATTCTATCAAATCCAAACTCTCTGTGCTTTTCAAAGAATCGACCTTGGCCAATGTGTCCTTTTCTTCAGAATTAGATATATCTGTATCGAGTTTCTCTTCGTGATCAGCATTTGTGTTTTCTTCTTCATTCACGGTGCTCGACTCTACTTCTTCCTCCACGCAATATCTAGGATCAAGAATGTAATCCATTAACTTAGAAAGTACCAAAGGGTTTGCAAAGTAGTCCTCTAAAGATAAAAAGTCTTCGTGATCGCCCACTAGCTGGAGAACTAAGATTCTGGAAAGGTCTTCCATTTTCAAAAGTTTCTCTAGGATCTTCAAGTTGGGTCTGTATTTGTTGTCTGATATAGAGGCTGTTTTGATGATTTCTGAGTAGTCTATGTTTTTGTTCAGATAGTCATCTTCAAAAAAATATGGGTCATAGTATGGAAAAATCTTATTGCTGGCCAGCTTGGAATCTGGCTTGACGCCTTCTTCCTCGTAGTCGCTTGAGTGACTGCCATCGCTGTTATTGTTGTCATCCTCGCCAGGTTGGTTTTCGTTTTCAAGCTCTTCGTTGTCGTGGCTTTCGCCTTCCTTTTTGTTATTTTCATCTATTCTCAAAAAGGCATCGTCAACCAGATGGTTTAGGCCTTTGAGAGATCTAGAGCGGGACCAGAAATTGTTGTTCATTACGTGGGTAATTGGATGTTGGTGTGCTTAAGATCGCTATGGTTTCTGGGTGTGCCTAAGACCGTTTTTGGTTTCTGGGTGTGTCTGCGGCTTAGTTTCCAAATTTTAAAACCTGCTGCTAGCATTAGAGAAGAGCATACATATTGCTTTCCTCCTCTTCACCTTTTTCTTTTTTCAAAATTTTTTTTTTTTTTAATTTTTAATTTAATTTAAAAATAAAAAAAAAAAAATGGTTACTGTGCTGAATGGCAAACAAAATGAAAACAAGAAAAAATTTTTCCTCTTTTGCTTAGCTTCCGCGGTCTTTCCCTTCTGGTAAGCAGCTATTTGTGTGTGAAAAAACTGAGAGTGCGGGAGCAGCAATAATAACCAGAAAAAAAGGAAAGGAGCACACGCCTTTGACTGAGGGATGCTTGGGGAAAGGAAGCGCGGAGTTTCCTCGAGACGGGAGGAAGCACAAGAGGCAGAAATGGCTGACTTTTCTGCCTAGTGGAGAATGGAACGTTGCATGGCGTGTGCTGTTCCACGGTGGGCCGTGGGCAGGGCCAAGCGAGGGAAAACGGCATGCCGTGGTTGCAGTGTTCTTGTAGTCCTTTTTTTCGGGGAGAAAGCTGTGATCAGACCACTTTTTAATGTGTGCTGTCACGTGACTAATGTTTACTATTTTATTATTTTTTTTTTTATAAAAAAATTTTTGGTGCTGTAATTTTACGTTTACAATTATAATTACCGTTAAAATTAATCTTTGCAAATGCAAACAGCTACATAGAATTGCTTTACCCCAGCCGCTATTGTGGCCGATAAACAGCAAACATGCCTACACGGTAGGAGATAAACAGCAAACATGCCTACACGGTAGGAGATAAACAGCATCTCATGAATATGTAGTAATGATCGCCCGCACGTGCTTCTTTTTTTCTTACTTGCTTATATACTAGAATAAAAAGATGTTACCATTGCTATCAGCTTCTCGTTGACAAATTCCTCAACAGCTTGAATGCTTTCGTTAACCAAGTATGCTTTACTGAAACCTCTTTTCTGCAACAGCTCTGTCCGCACAAACATTACCAAGCTGCTATGCACGTTGTCATAAAATCTGCACTCAAAAGACAGCGCAATGACTATAAATCTCAGCATGCTTGTAATATGGAAGGCTTCATTTGCAAAAAGTTGGCTTCCGAAGTCGCTCACAGTTTTTAAATACATTTCAAAGCAGACCACATCGTATCTACAGCTTAGTATGATCTCGAGTACCTCAATGCACGATTGGTACATACCCAAAAAGCTGTAAGAAGAAGCCAAAAGTTTTAAGCTTTTGTATTCCTCATTGAAGATTCTATCTTGCTGTTTGCTCTTCAGGGCCAAAATATCCTTTCTTTCTATAAAGTCTAATGACTTTTTGTAAGTCTTCAAAAAGTTCATCACAAAATTACTATTGTTACACATATTTTCATACTTTCCCAAGTTTTTTTTTTGAATCAAATACTTTAAAAAGTTTTCATCTTCAAAAATCATCTTTTTGATTATTTTTTTAACCAGTATATTGTTCTCACAAGTGACCTGCTCTTTGAACAATTCATTAAAGTACGAATCTTCCGCATCCAGGCAGTCACTATCGGTGCTCTTTACATGACAGCTAAATAATTCTTTATTGTTCCAGATTAAATTTAAATAACCGTTTGTTCTGCTGTCTGGAAAGTTGTAAAAAATTCCATTTGCTGCCAAAATTTTGACATTTTCTACTTCTTGGATTTCACAGTTTGAGAATTCGCTCAGCAAATAATCAAATTGAAAGTTTTTCAGGGTTATATTATCAGAGAGTGGGTTTTGGAAAACAAACAAATTATTTTTCATTTCCATGTGCACTTCAAATGGAAGACGGAGTTTGTTATTGACATGATATTCATACTTCATTAAATTCAGTTGTATAAAAGGATCATCAGGATTCATTTTAAATAATTTTACACTAATTTTATGACATATTTTATTGAACAAAGACTTGTATTTTTTATCTGCCTCTCTTTCGTAAAATTTTAATTGCAGAAGCAGATATTGCTTAATTAAATAAGCATCTTTTATGTGATTGAACGCTTGGTTCATCAGCTGAATAAAAAAATCATCATGAATTCTAAATTCTTCAATGAGCATTAAATAGACAAGCAAGTACACTTCGTGTGAATCTAAAAAATTAATAAGTTTTTCCAAAAAAATAGGCAATAGAATAGTTTCCCCGTTTTTTCTTAATTTTAAAAAATTGATGAGACTTAAAACCATGTTGTTGTTAATGTAATCAACTTCTTTAAACCCACATGTGGAGTTGTATCCAGTTTTGAGACACTGTGGCAAAAATTTCAAAACCAAATCAAATAGCTCAAACTCAATTTTTACATCTGACATAGTTAAAAAATCCAACTCAAAGACTTGATCTGCTTTTTTAGAGTGTAAAGAATGCTCAACATTGATGTAAACTCCAAAAAACCTAATAAACTCAGAGATATAGACTGATTCCCAAACATAAGTTTCTGTTATGGGGTTGTCTACCGCGCCATCTTTATTGTAAATGATAATTTCATATTCCCTCAAAGAAGTATCTACAAAAAATATTCTTAAATCTAACTCGTTAAATATGTCGTAAACACATACGAGGAGCTGCCTATCGTTGGATGATTGTGAAAATTTTTTTTGCTTTAAGAAAGCTTTGAGATTATCCATGTTAAAAAAGTTTATACCTGAAATGGTACAATAAACATTCATTATTTCATTTAAATTGTACTGAAAATAATGGTTTTTCTTTTCAGTAGCATCAGAAGTTGCATTATTTTTAGACAAAATAATTTGCGTGGGTATGCCTGAATTATTTGGCGTTAGTGTCAATAAAGCGTTGTTTCTAGAAGATATGCATTCATTGGGCTGAAGCTCTAATCTGTAAGGCTGAGTAAACGTTTTCTTTTTATCTAATTCATCAGTTGTGTCTTCTTTGAAAATTTTTACAGGAAAAGCTTTTGAAAAAGACAGATAGGTGATTGGCTCATGGTACTTAAGCAGCCGTTCGGTTTTTGATTGCTTGATTTCCGTGTTATGTATCCAAAAGTTATTTTCAGACGCTGAGCTCATTTAATACAAGTTCAACAAAAATTTTCAGCTAAGAACCAATAAAAGTGTCTAATGATTATAAATTTGAGCCCGTGGTCATATATCAAAGACTTTGGGGTTGCATGTATGATTCATTACTGATAAATATATCATTTAAGACAAAGGGTTATAGTATTTTTTTAAAAAAAAAAAAAAAAAAAAATTAAAAAAAAAATTTGAATTAAATTTTTTTTTTTTTTGAGAAAAAAAAAAAAATTCAGTCTGGTTTTTCGGCTGTTTCTGTTAATTGCATGCATATCATAGCAGTTTGCTTGTACCGATTAATAGAGATAGATGCCTTCATTGTTGGGCTACAAAAAAAATGAAATGACTGACAGTTAGTACGACTTAGATGCCTTGAACTAAAACTAATATGCGAAATAATTGGTATGTGGTTTGCATTTTGTCTGTGGAAGACACATAGTGATTATCCTTACGCAGCATCCGTCTTTAGAAAAGTAGAGATCTAGTGTAAAAAAGGGATTTAATGCATAAAATTGAGGTAACAACAGACTAGCTGCCATTTGAACAATGAAACCAAAAAAAAAATTGCCTTTTCTTTTTTGAAAAAAGATAATTGAATATTGGTTCTAAAATCAAGTTAAAGCCATGCGAATATACTGTTCCATCTAAGATCAGCAAGATCAGACATATTCACATATGCAGCCAATTTTGAAAGATAACCAAGTTAAAGTTAAAAAAAATCCAGAAAAAAAAAAGTTTTTATATGCATTTCATACACAGGTTTTGAGACCGCTGAACAGAGACCAAAGCTCAAGAAAGTGATGAAAACATCTTTTAATATTCAATCATACACAGCTAGCAAAACAAGAATTAGAAGTTACGATATGAAGCAAAAACTGTGTTGCTTCTGGGCTTTGCCTAGTGGTTTGTTTTTTTTTGCGATGACTATTTTTTAATCTTAGCCTGGCATATTTTTTGTTGGCAGGTTAACTGTGAAGCAAGACACGAATAAGCAGCACGAGCGTTTTCTAACGGAGACATGCAAATCATTATGTCATCGCTGCGGCTAGGCACTTTCACAAAAAAAAAAAAAAAAAATCCTGTTTTTTTTCTTGAATGCCCGCATATCTTGGTATAGTGACATTTGACGACTGATTCAAAAACAAAATTGATAACGAAACACAACTACGACAGCTAATGGTTAGTGGCCTGCTCTTATTACGAAGAATTTTTGAGCTGCCACAATACAATATTAAGACTCAAGTGTTTGCCCAGTGACAACCAGGCTCAAGCAAAAATTATAAACAACTCAAGATATGAAAACATAAGTGAATTGTGTTTTAACTGCGTAAACAACAGAGCGCATACCGCCCAAGAAGTACTTATAAATCAGCAAATATGTGACAGCATAGCTTCTCATGAAGTCATAGCCAACTTTGCAGACAGAAAAACAAAAAACGCTTGAGGTAAAACCTGTGGGTCTGGTGTCTATTGTATGCGTCTGCTAAACCGAGTTTTGAGCGATATTTTCAGCAGTTATTAGCAAATTGCTTTTTCCCAAGCATTGGTGCTGGGACTTGTCAATGACAGATTTGGTGAAAAATTAGTCAGTCAACAAGATACAAACAAAGAAAAAATGTAAAAATAGGAGGGCAATACAGCATGGGTATGTCTTTTTTTTTT
>JAJMDM010000186.1:0-28584 GCA_030573555.1 Hanseniaspora hatyaiensis (nom. inval.)
TACCCAAAACACCAGTCTTTCCTGCTGACTTTCTTTCATCCATATTATTGTAATCTTTTTCTAAATCTGACAAACTAACTGGCTCATCGTCATCACTATTTGTGCCTTTTCTTTTTCCACTGTCATCTCTTCCGTGAATTCTGTTGGTTAGCTGTTCTCCTTGTCTTAACATTTCTTCCAATTCCTCTCTTGTTTCTTTGTCTTTTGTCATTCCATGTTTTACCATGTCTCTTGCCCACTTGGAAGTGTTTTTATGCTTCAGAGTCATTCTTTCTCTGGCTCTCTTCAAATCAGCATCTTCTGGGTCTTCGTCGTCTTCATTTTCTTCATCCAGTAACTGTTGGTTTTTCAACAGTTCTTTTCTTTTAATTTTTCTATAGGACTTGGACTTAATTTTTTTGATTCTCTTGGCTTTTCTTTCTTCCCTAAACATCAACTCTCTCATTAATCTCATTTCTTGATTTCTCTTTAACAATTCTTCCTTGCTCATTTTGGCTACAGGAAGATCTTCAAAGTTATCAGGAGATACATTTGCAAGCTGTTCAGAGTCTTGCTTAATGACACTGTTCAAATTACTTTCAGTCAAAACTTTGTCAATCTTTGATTCCAACACAGATCTTACATTACTAGAAGGTTGAATAAAAGCACTGCTTTCAACTTTTTTAGCACCTTCAGCTTCATTTAATTTAGAGTAGTCAACATGGTCAGATTGTCTAATCATTTGAACGGTGTCCTGCCATTTAGAAACTTCATCTTTTGTTATAGAATAGGCAACTTTTCTTTCGTTTTTCTCCTGCATGCTTTTTGATAATGGAACAGCCATGGCCTTGTTGGCTTCAGCATCTTCTGTAGACAACAAAGAAGCCTTTTTGGCATCATCAGTTTCCAAAACGTTCATCAAATCGTTAATATCCAGCTTGTTTGTTGTAGCATTAATGTTATTTGTTGACTTGGTTGAAAATGGTGAAAACTCGTTTTCTTCTTTGTATAAACTGTTGTTGTATTCAGATAACATTCTATGTTCAGGCTTTTTGCCTTTGTTGACTTGCTTTTGCAATTTTTTGGAAACAGTGCTCAATTCAATTTCGTCTTGATCGTCAGAGTCTTTGCCAAAAATATCGTCATCGCTTTCAGGCTCTTCTTCTTCAGATGATTCTGACTCACTACTTTCCGAACTTGAGGTTTCATTGTCATTTAGTTCAAGCTGAAATTCTTCGTTTACATCGTTTTTATTTTTGTCTTGATTTTTTTTTAATTTGTATTCTTCATCTTCTTTTTCAACTTGCTCATTGACATCCCAAATAGCACTCAACGGCATCAAATCATCCTCGTCAATAGAAGTGTACGCTTCTGGATCAACATCTTCTTCTTCTTCTGGTTTTCTGCCTTTCCTGTTACCATTTTCTTTTAGTTTTAAATCTCTAACTGTTTGCGAGAACTTGGAGTCGTATACATCAAACATTTCTTCGTCAGAGCCAAATGCTTCATCAGAGTCAATCTCTTCATCTTCAAACTCAGACCCATCAATGTCAAAGTCCTTACCGTAATTGAATTTGGACCCGTCATCTCCTGAATCGTCATCGCTATGGGATTTTCTATTTTTTTTGAACGGATTGACAATGGTACCGTTTAGCTTGGCATTTCTTGATCTTTTAGCATACTCTTCAGACTCTAAAGGCCCATTTATTTGTCTTTCGGCAATTTCTAAAGCGTTTTGAACTCTGTTAGCAACTTTTTTTCTGCTGTCATTCTTGTTATTTTTTGAGTTATTCTTTCTCTTTCCAACAGCCATTTTTAATTAAAAAAAAAAATAAAAACCCTGTGTGTATCTTGAAAAAAATGTTAATTAACTGGTAAAGCCTTGGTGTTTGGTTGCTGTTTCAGACCGTTTTCTATTGCTTATAATTAGTCTTGATTGCAGCAAATGACATAAACCCAGTGCATTTTCCTGCAGAAATTATAATCATTTTTAAAAAAAAAAAATGGTATACTGAAAAAAAAAAAAAAAAAATAAAAAAAAGAAACACATCCGTGCTTTCTTAAAAAGGAAATAACCTAAGCTGAGACGCAGTAGAGGCGGATAAGCGTTGGTGATTGTGCCAAGTTAAAAAAAAAAAGAAAAAAGGGAAAACAAGTAGTTAACACGTGACATAAACGGCACAGGGGCTTTTCTTACCAAATAATGGCTTTCATGGTTGTTTAGTGCCTGCCTCGTCAGCAAATAGTAGGCATTCCATCATCGCACAGCACTCATTTCAGCAAGACACCGTCTTTGTTGGCTAGCTGGGTGGCCTGCCCTGAGCCGCCAGTTTTTCTTTGCAGCTCGTCCTGCAGAACCTTCATAGTGCCCACTCTTTCCTTGATGATGTCGCTGATCTTCTTGTAGTTCATTTTCAAGTTGTTTATTTTTCTGTTGTAGTAATCAATGGCCTCTTTTCCGTTTTTCTCAATGAAGTAGCCGGTACCAATGTCAACAACAAATCTGTCGTTGTTTTGCTTTTGAACTGTTTTTTTGCCTGTTATGAAAAGAGTGTTTGTAACAGGAATCAGCATTTCATCCTCCTCGCCCTGCTGCGTAAAAGCAGGTGCTGTTACGTCTTTGATTGTTTGGATATTGGTGTCAAATTTTTCTATAAGAGCAAGCAAGGTTTCAAGAGATATGTTCAGTCTTTGGACCTCTTCTCTAAGCTGTCTCTGCAGTTCGGCTATCTGCTGTGGTGGAATTTCAGCAAGGTTAAGTTTGTTAGAGCTCATGGTAAAGTGTCTTTTTTTTTGGTTTCAGAGTTCGTTTCTTCTTCTGGTGGTAATCAAAATTAAAACATCCGTCATCTAGCTCTGATCTCATCAATGATTTCCTCAAAATTTATAAGCACAATCGTTGTAGCTGCGTTTTTCATGGATCACAAGGTGGAAAACGTGTATGAAGAAAATTTTTTTTTGGCAGGTGCACTTGCAAGCTTCTTTCGGATGCGTGAGCGTCCAAGACACGTGACAAATACATCTGGAAACAGCACCAGGAGCCTCTCCAATGGCACTGCACACAGCAATCTTCATACAGACAAAGCATTAGAATCATGTATATACACCAAGGCCTACTTGGGCTTGCTCTGAGTCTTTGCTTTCTTGTTTTTCGGGACAGCCTCTGTGGGTTGGGGTTTCTCCATTTTCTGTGCAAAGTTCTCGATCTCATCTTCATCCTCGTCCTCGTCAGCAGCATCGTTCATGCCATGCAGACTTCTCTTCTTCGCAGCGCTGTCGTCTTTTTTGCCGCCTGAGCTGTCAGCATCCTTGTCGCCGTACGAGCCCAGCATTGAGAAGTTTTCTGGTGCGTTTATCTGTTTCTGCAGTATCTCTCTCTGGGCTGCAAGCTCATTAAGCTCTGTGAGTCTGGACAACTTTTCCGAATCATCCCTGAACACAAATTTTAAGTCATCGATTCCTATCTTTTTTTTCACTGTTCTCTTCTTACTGCTGGCTAATTGTGCCTCAAGAGTGTCAGGCTTGTAGTTATAAAGATCGTAAAGCTTGTCTGACACGTCGTGCAGATATTGTGTTATGTATGTGTTCAAAAACTGCACGTTTTCCGGAGAAGACGATTCTCCAAGCGCATTCAGCAGTGATGTGATTTCTTTCAAAAAAGTGAGGTTGCTGCTGCTATTGTTGTTGTGCGTGCTCATTGTTAAAAATGTGTTGTTCTTTGCCGTTTGAAAGGTGGGCTACAAACCAGGAAAAAGAAAAAATTAAAACAGCTGCCGAGGCTAGTAAAAAAAAAAATGTATGGCTAAGCAGTCACTTGGTAGAGTATTTGCTTATTCTTGGTTGGCTAGACAGTGCAGTAACTCTTGACTGGCATTTAGCAAGAAAGAACATTCGAATACTTCAGCAAGATTCTGTGTGCTAACTCTTCATATTTTTAAAACTATTTCATTTCACATTTGTTTTTTTTTTTTACTGAGATATGGTATTGCGCGCCCTTTCTCCTGTGTTTGGGAGCGCATATCCTTACGGTTTACCATGAGAGTGCCTTATTATACGTATAAGCAAGCTTTCTTTCAATACAAGAGGACTAAAAACCAGGCAGCTGCAATGAACAACAACGCATCATTTAAAAGCATATCTGAAGCATTCAAAAAGAGAAACCAGCTTACTCTGGCAAACGGCAACGCTGCATCCAATGATGACGCCGGTGAGCCAGAGCTTAAAAAAAAGCCCATCATCAATGCTTTCAACAAGTATGAGGCACAGAGAACCATGTACAACGCAAACGAAAGCAACCCTTACCTGAAAGAAACAGTAACTGCTGAAACACCAGACAGCTCCAAAAGACCTAAAAGAAAGCCCACAATGGTCAATGTGTCTAAAAACCAGAAAGGAAACCCCATACTGGATTTATTCACCAAAAAGAATATACCGTGGCAGTATGTGTCTTCATCTGCAACAACAAAGATTCTGTATGACTATTCAATCAGAGACAATAAAAGATTAGTGCTGTTTTTAAGTCTGAAGTATCATAAACTGCACCCGGAATATATAGCTAAAAGAATGAGTTACTTAAAAAATCAAAATTGTTTCTTACTGGTTCTGGTGGACATTGAGGAGCACGAACATATCCTAACAGCTATAAACAAGGAATGCCTTTTCAACGGCTTCACCATTTTGATGGGCTGGAGCTATGAACAGTGCGGAAAATATATACAGTTTTTAGCTTGATTTGTCAGTTCCTTTGATTTTACTGTCAAACATTTTGGCAGATTTACTGCCAAACTGAATAGCTCTTTTAGGCTCCAAAGAGATATCTCTAAAGTCAAAAATGTTTCTAGCAATGTTTCTCAAAATAGTTTTGTTTCTTTTCAGGTTTAGTGGAACTTTTCCAGTAGACCATTCAACTACATGTTCATCAAGGAAAGGATATCTCAATTCAACTCCGTTGATGGCAATGACCTTGTCATCTCTGTTCAGGTTTCTGTCATGGATGTTGCTGATTTGCTTGTTCAGCTCAATGACCAGTTCCTCATTTGATTTGTTGTTGAACTTATGATAGCCCCCAAACAACTCATCAGCACCCAAACCTGAAAACAGTACTTTTGAGAAATCTTTTTTGTCTAAAGCACTTTGCTTTGCAGCAAAGTAAAACGCAATGGCAATCGACAAATCCATTTCTGTGTCTTTTGGATACATATAATCCAAAACCACTGGCTTGTATTTCAGGTATTCTTCAGCAGAAACGTTAATTTTGTGAAAGCTAATGTTTAAGTCAGGAAAGGTGCTGGAAATTTCCGAAAAACTCTTGATTCCTAACTTTCTATCAGGGACCTCATCGGGCTGCATAGAGGTTCTTGGATTTTCAAAAGCCACATTTAGAAGGTTTAGATTGAATTTTTGTGCCAACCCGTGCTCCACTAAACACTGGCATAATAAAACTAGTATTAAAGAGCAGTCCAATCCACCTGAAAATAGCAACCCAACATTGATTTTTGATCCTTCCTCCTGGTCCAAAGGATGTATATTTATAAGTCTTTTGTAGCAGCTTTCTTTTAGTTTTTCATATAATGTTTGTTCTAAAAGCTGAACTTCTTTTTCAGTCTCAATGACTTCTTCCATGACCTTGTAAGGATCCTGGTTTATTTTTAAAGCATCACTAATGGTGTTTGCCGATTGATCGTAAACGTAGATAATGTTGTTTAAGCAGTTAACAAAGCCGTCCTTGTACAGCGTATCTATATCGGATCCATTACATGATGTGACAATCAATTCTTGCGTTTCTTTTAAATGGCAGTATGATAGAGACCTTTTTCCAATGCTATCTCTTCCAAAATATGTCTTATTTGCAACTGTGTCTATAATGCTGTATGCAAACTCTCCTTTTATGTGTTTAATCACTTTGACTATTTCTTGCTCAGCATCACCACTAAAGCTTATTCTTCCAAGCAGATCACTGATAAACTTTGCATCATTATTTGTGGCAGTGATTTCCGAGTTGTAGAGTTCTCCGTTGTACTGGATGATAAATCTGTTGTTTGGTATAGGCTGCTTCACAAAAGGTGCTCGCAATGACAGAACCGAGGACAAAAGCATTGTTCTGCCTTGGTTGATGGTCATGAACCCTGAAAAATTTGGTCCCCTCTGTATGATGTACTTGGTTTCCTTGATGAATATGCTGTCCACGCTTTTTAATTCGCCCAGCCTTAAAGCAACGTTCTCAACGGTGTTTTGCTCAGAGCCTTCAAACTCTATGAGACCGTGGTCGGCGCCTGCAGGCTTTGCCCCGTTATGGTACATTAAAATTCCGCACATCGTTGTGAATATATGTCTGGTTGATGCTCTGGTCCAAAAAGCAGCTATAGAGTGCTAATTTCAAGTGGGAAAAGCCGTGATGAGCATTGCAACTGTGATCAAAGGAATACACTTTTAAAATTTGAAATAAGCAGAAATGTTATTTTTGAAAAAAAAAAAAGAAAAGAAACAAACTCTGAAAAATCGAAGCGGACATAAGCAGTGGTCCAAAGGCTACACAACGGCCCTCCAGCAGGAAGCACTTGCTGGAAAGCCGTTAGCCCATCATGCACACGATATGCTTGTTTAGAGTGAACAGGCATGCAACTTTCTGTTTTTGATTGCTGAAGACTTTGTGAGCAGCTTGTATCGACCGTTTCTCGACTGTGGCTCCAATGTGTTCTGAGCAGCCAGTAAGCAAGACAGTGTGTCACATGACCATTGGCTGTTGAAGCGTGCTACTCGCGGTTTTCTGAGCGCTTTTTAGAGTTTAAATATTGATTTTAAAATTTTAAATTCTACTTTTTTTTTTTTTTTATTTTTCTTTATTTTATTTTTTTTTTTTTTTAAAAAATGCTTTCTGAGCTCATTTGACGCTTATTTTGGAGGAGTTTATATAGCAGCAAAGATGAGTAGGCTAGGCCTTGATTCATGTTCTGAGTCCGCATATATGGTAAGGTGCTCAGGGAAATAGTATAAACCAAGAAACAAAGCATACACTTTTTTTTTTTTTTGATTATCTCAATAAAATCAGAAACAAAACCAGCAACAAGAGCCACGGAATGTCGTTTCAGGAACACTTTGACAGCGACAGCTCTTCTGAGCACTACGAAGACGACAACATAGAAGGGTTTGACGACCACGCAGCCAAAGAGGATTTAAACGTGCAGGCCACCAAGGAGGCAGAAGAAACAGAGCAAATTTTACTAGCCGGCGCTGCAGAAAATGGCATTTCTGAGTACAAGCTGACGGTCAACGAACAAGAAATGGCGCCCCTTCTAATCGCAGATACCGAAAAACCATGCACCGACAAAAAATTTTCTAAGGAAGAAAGCGAAGCTGGAAAGCCGATGGCTTTTAAGGATGAGCCTGGCTACTTCGATTTCAAGTCGTTTCTCGAATACTTGAAAGATCCCAGAGCCGAGCCCATTCTCAAGTATTCAAGATCTTTCATCACACAAATTTTGAAAAGCGACAGGTTCTACAGTCTTAAGGAGCAGCAAAAATTAGTCACTGATTTTGAAGCTTTTGTTTACAAGAAATTTGATCTCTACGAACCCTTTAAATCTATGGACCCTGAAAAGCTGGCAAATAGCAAAGACTGCATGGAAAAACTTATAACAAACAAGCTGTATGTGAAAATATTTTCTCCTTTGTACTACAAGAACTATAAAAAATTCTGTGTTGTTAAAAACACCAAGGAAGTAAAATTCCCTGACGATCATTTAAATCTTTTAAATGACGATAAAGTAATTTGGAAAAACATCATGAAGTTCGGAAGCTTAGTGACTTTGGAGTCGCTTGAAATACAAGAAATGTCTCAAGAAAACATTGGCCTGCTAAACAAGTTTTTGAAGATTTTCAATCGAGAGCTTTGGAAAATGAGCAAGTTCAGATCCCCCAGAGATAAGCTGGTTTGCCTGCTTAATAGCTGCAAAATAATTTTTTCATTTTTGAAAAAAAGGAAAGGAAACAAAAGCTTAACTGCTGACGACTTCATGCCTTTGCTGATATACGCCATCATTAAAATAAGTGAGAACGAGGATGCTGAAAACTACTGGTTATTGTCTTCCGTGACATATATAGAAACATTTAGGCAAGCGGAATTTCTAAAAGGTGAAGAAAGCTACTACCTGATGAGCTTTCAAGGCGCTATACAGTTCATTCTAGATTTAAATGACGATAACATAGTTTCTAAGATTAAAATAGCCAATGAGGCAGAGTTCAGAAACGAGCTTAGTGAAAGAATTGATCATCTAATGGCGAAGGAAATAGAAAAAGAAGAAATAGCCAAAGAAAACCTTTACAAAAAGAAACTTGAAGAGAAAAAACAGCAAAAAGCGCAGAACTTGGCTTCATCTGAGGAAGAGGAAGGATTGCTGGGCTCATTGCTGTCAGTCAATTGGTTTGGAACCAGCAAGAACGAAACAGTAAGCACAAAGAAAACTGAAAAAACAACAGAACAGCAAAAAAGAGACAAGACTCAAGCTGATATTGAGACACAGATACAGGTAACTGAAGACGAAGACATGAAATCGCTGAAGGAAATGTTTCCGCAATTTGAGGAGTCGGTGCTGAAAGACGTGTACTACACCAAGGGCAAAAATGTTCCGTTGGCGATTGAAGCGGTGCTTGAGCTGTTGTAGAGACTATGGTTTGGTGGATCACCAGGTTGCCATTTACGATCGTGGCTTGGTCAAGCATGAAAAAAGGAACACAGAGACGTGTCACCTCGTTTGCAATTTGAGCGCTAGCGATAGCCTGTCAGCCACGCCTGGGCAGCTAAGAGCAGTGCTATGTGCTGGCAGGGAGACAATGAACCTTTCAGCGAAAAAAGACACAGTGCTCCAGGATGAGCTTGCCGAGTGGCCCACGACTCACTGTGTCCCCGCAGTGAACACTCAGCCTCGATGTTCCAGAAACTCTAATTTTAAAATGCTCCTTAGTAGCCATTCCGTTTTCAAATTTTAACAGCGCAACGTTTTTAAACTCCTAAACAGCTAAATAAACCAGAAAAGTCTAAAAAAAAAAAAAAAAAATGGCCCCGAGCCAGGCGGCGGGGGGAAAAAATGGCATGTTTCTGAACAATATTTCAGCTGCTACAAGAAACTCTACGAAGAAATGCGTGGTGCACATTAGCTAATTGATTATTAATAGCGAAGCATTGTTGACGATTGAATGTTGGCTGAGAGTGTATATATATATATAGATCAATGTGCATGCATGGGAATCTGAGTTTTTTGAGAGCAATTTTCTTATATATAAGGTTTTTTTTTGTTCAACAGAGCAAATAAAAGAGTACCACCAGGACACACAACGCCAAACACCGCGAATAATGTTAAAGAACAGACTAGCCTGTGCCTGTGCAGCACTGATACTTGCCCTGAATTTTTGGCATACACAAGCCTTGTTTGTTGAAAACGACTACATCAACTACATGAACAAAAGTCTGCCTTACCACTCCAGCACCAGCAATGCAACCATCGCAGACATCAATTCTATCAACACATCATTGAGACCTAAGCTTCTTCAAATAGTGAACAGCAATTTTTTCAAATTCTTCAAGCTTAACTTATTTTCTGAATGCCCATTTTGGGACGACAACAACGGATTTTGCACCAACAGAGCATGCGCTGTGGATGTTATTGAAAACGACTACGACTCTCTTCCGGAGTACTGGAAGCCTGAGGTACTGGGGAAGATCGATGACCTGAACGCTTTGGAAAAGCAGCCTATAGATGTCCAAGATGAGTTTTTGAATCAGCTGTGCAACAAAAAGTTTTTGAGCAACGACCCGTACTCACCACTGAATTGCAGGGACATTGACTACTGCGATGTGGATTACATTACCAACCATCCTGACGCTGTATTGGTAGATTTGACCGCCAACCCCGAAAGATTCACTGGGTATGGAGGTGAACAAAGTGGACTGATTTGGCAGTCTATCTATTCCGAAAACTGTTTCCAGATTGATGACCAAGGCACTTCAGGCCTAGCCAAAGAAGTATTTTTCAAACTGATCTCAGGAATGCATGCTTCGATTGCCACACATTTATCCAATGACTACCTGGATGTCAAAACTGGTCAGTGGGGCCCAAACTTAGACTTATTCATGTTCAGAGTAGGGAACTGGACTGAGAGATTAGAAAACATTTACTTCAACTATGCTATTGTTTCTAAAAGTATTCAAAAAATTTCACCTTACATAAAGAATCTGGAGTTTTGCTCCCAGTATGACAATGAAACTTTGGCTTTGCTAGACGAGATCTCAAACAACATAGATGAACAGGTATTTGAAGAAAACCTGATTTTTGATAACGAACTGACTTCAGAAGTCAAAGACCAATTCAGAGTAAAATTCAAAAACGTTACAAAAATAATGGATTGTGTTCACTGTGACAGATGCAGACTTTGGGGTAAAGTGCAAAGCACTGGTTATGCCACAAGCTTGAAAATCTTATTGGAAATGGACAACGATCCGATGTTTGTTGTTAACTCTTTAACCAAATACGAGCTGATTGCTTTGATGAACACTTTTGATAGAATCAGCAAAAGTGTGAAATTGATCAATGACTTTGAAGTCATGTTCAATGAGAAATATAACGAACAATACCAAAAAAACAACAGCTTCGTTGGAAAAGCACTAAATAAGTTGAGCATGCTCACTAAGCCTGCAAGCGATGAAAAAGAAGACGACAAGCCTGCTGAAAACATTCAAGTTGACTACATCATGCCTGACGAGGAGGAGCTTCCTGGCAGCCAAATTGGCGAGCTGAAAACTACATTTGTAACCTCGTGGAATAACGAGATCACCGAAGTGAAGAACGCTTTCAAGTTTATTTTCAAAAGCTACATCGACTTCCCAAGAAACATATACATACTCTTGATGAACAAGTTGAATACTATATATAACAACTTTATATACTAAGCCGTGTTTTTCTCAGCAGCCGTTGTTGTTGACAAACATGCACACTAAGAATCCTTTTTGACCTCGTATTTAAAACATTATATAAACTACTGCGGCTGTCACGTGTGTATATTGATTGCCATTCCTTTTTTTTTTTCTTCATGTTATTTGTAACTTCTGGATTTTATTTCTTTTTTTTTTTTTTTAATTTTAATTTTAATTTTCTAATGTTTTAAAAACATGAAATAGTCATATTTCAAGCACAATATGAAGTTTATATGTACAGAGTATAGAAATAAAAAATTGAAAAAACCAAAATAAAAGTATTTTTTATTAAACAGATTTGTGCTGAACAATTACAAATGAGACTGGTTCTTTAATTTTTTTTGTTTTTGTTTTGCTACGTTTATACTTAATTTTGAACAAATTAGTAATACTGTTTTCTTTTGTTATTTAAAAAAAAAAAAAAAAAAAAAAAAAAACAGAGCATTACACTTTCAATAAACATCTCATAAGGATTATAATATACCAGTGGCGATGGCAAAACTTAAGGTTTCTTCTGTGCTCATAAACTCCAACCAGAAGTCTACAGGAAAAAAATACGTGCAACCGTTTACAGATGCGTGCTTCACATGTAAAAAACGAAGAGTGCAATGTGACATGACAAGACCATTTTGCAATACATGTAAAACAAAAAAAAAATTAGTTTGTGAAGGGTACGATGTCAAGCTTCGATGGTCAGATCCCATTGAATTCGATATATACGGAGAAGTTTCAGCAAACCCAAAAAACAGCAAAATCTTAGACTCGGATAATAAGGACCCTCAGTATCAAAGAAGAAAAATCAAGTTTTTGCACTACAAAAAGGAGTATGAGTACTACGAAGATATGGATGATGAGCTGTCGATTTTGAATAAAGTGCTTTCACAGTACCGAGATAAAATTGAAAATGGAAATACGTGGATTATAGAAAAGTTTGGTGTGTTTGAAGGAATAGACTACGACAAAATACTTAGAATAAGAAAATCTCAAAAACTGAAAATAAAGAGCAAGCAGATGAACAACAGAAGGGCAGCCAAGAAAACTCTAGAGCCCAAAAAAAGAAAAGCATTTAGAAAAGCTTCCAAAACGACGATTCCAGAACTTGTACCTCTAGCCAACAATACATTGACGCATACTCCTAAAGAACCGGATTTTTTTACGAGCATTAACGAAAAGACGTTTTTCTCCAGCATTTTTAACAACATGCACTTTGGCACAGCACATAATAGCAAGAAAGAAAGCAACTTTCCATTGCACTCAGTAATAAGCCATACAACGGACGTCAGAGAAGATGCGCTGTTTCAGCCAAGTCATGGCAAAGGCGAAGACGAGAGTATCCTGCATGAATTCACCAACACTAATGAAAAAAAAAACATAGAGCACCATGACCGAGCAGAGATTTTTCTGAATGGGTACTTTGAGGAAATATTCCACAACAACGACCCAGGAAACGGCAGCTCGGCCAACAGCAACGCAGTGCATCCAGGTGATGACTCTGCAATGAAAAAAACAGCATATCAGCCAATCAACACGCATACTGATCTGAGCAATGTATTCCTGGCGCAAAATGACGACTATGTGCATAGTATCAGCAATCATCCAGCAGTGGAGGACGAGGGCAAGGAAAAGATCGGACTGTACGACAGCGAGCACCTGGACATACACAGCTTTTTGATCAACGAGGCCGACGGCCGAAAGCCTGGCCTGCCCTTTTCCATTGAGCACTCCAGCCTGCAAGCTGACATCAAGGAGCTTGAAAGAAAGAAGAGCCTTCTGCTCCATGAGATCTCTGAGCTGGTTAAGATCAAAAACGACCTGGCTAGCCACGGCCCTTCATAGCTGACCCCGTGACCTGGGCTGCGGGTAAATGTTTTCCGGCCTGTCCTGTTAAGTCCTCTTATAATAACCACGTCTCCAGATTTTTGTTCTCTGGCATTTAGCTACGTTTCTCCCCATGTTCCAGTAACTGAACAAAGTTGCATATGCATTCGTCTGTATATAAGGGGATCACATTACTACAATGTTTGTCAGCAGTAGGAATGGGATGAGTGTTTCTTTAAGGGTTAAGGGTCTTTGCTTTCAGTAAGGATAAAGAACATTTGAGGAGGCCACCACACACCAATAGTTATTTGTATATAAACTAGCTTTGTTTCAAATAAATCCTTTTTTTTTTGTTGAAAAAACAAGCAAAACAACCATACAACCACTCTTAATAAACAAAAAAAACTAAACAAAAATGCCAGCTTTAAATGTCGCAATTGTCGGAACAGGAATTTTCGCCAAGGAAACTCACCTGCCAGCTTTGGAATCTCTGTCTGATGAGTTCAACATCATTGGCTGCTACAACAGAAGCGTTGATAAAGCCGAAGAATTCAGCAAACTTGCAAACTGTAAAGTTTACACTGATGTAGAGCAGCTATTCAAAGATCCTGAAGTCCATGTTGTTGATGTTTTAGTTCCTAACCAGTTCAACCTGCAATATGTCGAACTAGCTTGCAAGTACAACAAAAACATCATTATGGAGAAGCCAATCAGTGCCACTCTTGAAGACTGCAGAAAGATACATCAGCTAGCCAAAGAAAACCCATCTGTGTTCATTGGTGTTAATGAAAATTGGTTGTACCTAAAAGCAGCTGAGGTTTTGAAAGAACACCTACCAAAGATTGGTAATATCCAATCTTTTACTTACAACTCCACTGGTCCATTTGTTTCTCAAAACAAGTACGGTACTGCTTGGAGAGCTCATCCTCAACACATAGGAGGATATTTGAGTGATGGTGGTGTCCATCAAATTGCTTTGCTTACCGAAGTATTAGGTCCTATAGCCAAAATATCCAGTTTGACTAAACAAATCAGAAAGGAGTCAGGAACCGATGACACTTGCTTTTCCACATGCCAAATGAAAGAAGGGAACAAGGTCATTGGTACATACACCTATTCGTCTGCTTTTGGCCAAACTGATAAGTGGACTATATTTAAAATTTACGGTGACAATGGTTCTTTGTTTTTGAATTTGTCTAACAAAAAAAAGCCTTATGTGGAATTGAATGTTGGTCCTAATGCAGAAACTGCCGACGTTAAAAACCAAGTAATAGAATTTTCCGAAACCAATTTCTTTGGTGTCGAATCTGAATTTAAAGCCATGCACGATGCCATTGTCAAAAAAATGATTTACAAGGGCTCTGTAGAAGCATGTGGCCATCATTTGTTCGTTGTTGGTGCTATTTTAAAAAGTAGTGCTGAAGGCGGCTCCATGGTTGAAGTTGAGCAGTGCTAATCAACGCTCTAAAATGCCTTGAGTAATGGTAATTTGTATATATGTTTGAATGTAAATGTAAGTACACTTTTGTTAATGAATGAAAACTCAAAGCTTTATTTTTTTTTTTTTTCTACTTATTCGTTGAAAATAGTATTGCTTAAGCAGTGCAGATTAGTTTATGATTAGATTATGCTAACCTGTGCAACTCCAACAAAGCAACCAAGCAAGGACACTGTATTATATACTACTTTTATTTTTGTACTAGCATCAGTCACTATAGTCAAATTAAAATCTTGTTAGGTTTCATGGCCAAGTTGGTTAAGGCGTGCGACTGTTAATCGCAAGATCGGCGGTTCGACCCCGCCTGAGACCGAATGATTTTAATTTTTTTTGTTAAGTCAACACACAAAAAACGTGACTTACTTAAAGGCAAGTAATTTTTGCCTGGCACGTTTTTTTGTTTTTTAATATTAAATCTTATTTTATATAATTCCTACTGCAGTGGACTAGATTTAAACAACTCTAATCTCTCAGACAAATAAGTGCAAACCATAGAATCATGCTTTGCAACCATCCATTCAAAAATGTTGGTTGTATCACCACAAATAACGTCGTAATACGACTGGATGATTTCGTTTTCCATATCTAAATCACCCAAACACTCTTTACTATTCAACCCTCTAAAGTGTTTATTTTCAAACATGTATTCTTTGTTTTTAGCTAGCTTCAAAGGGTTAAATTTAGGTAAGTTACAGTGAGCAAATAGTGCATGGGATTTCGACAGGTCTGCCTTGAAGTACTGGTCTCTGAAGCTTACTGGATTGTAAGATTCTTCTTCTTCTACTAGGTTACCTTTTTTGATCATATTCACTAGTTCCTTTTGAACTTTGTAATCTTCTCTGAAGTCTTTTTGATAGTAGGCTACACCTCTGTATCCTTGGCTTTCACCCTTTTCATGGTACCCGTCTAAAGAAGGAACAGATAAAACTTGGAAGTAAGGCAAATCCAAAACATGGGCAGCTGCTATAAAAGTGTCCTTGTCTCCTTGGCCTGCAGCGTACTGAGACAATAAGTGGTAAAACAAGTTTGGTCCATGCACATTGTAGTATAATGACAGCAGAAGAGTTTTCCAGTGGTGCTTTTTGTTGATCATCAGCTGGCCTGTTTCAGACGAAGGATCCGGTAATGTGCCTTCTAGATCATGGTATGGAATCTCATCTGCTTCAGAGGAAAGCACTGACTTCATGTTAGACCACGAATCTATAAAATTTCTAACTCTTTTATTTTTATTAATTGTTATGCCTGCTGACTCATAAAAAAACGGATGTGTTGTTCTTCTCCAGAAATCTGGCCATAAAACTAGCCCGTTTTTCTTAAATGCTTCATCTTTAAAAATTTGATCCAGGTCTTTCAAAGGATAATCATCTGCATCTAAGAGCAAACAGTTTTCAAATGATGAAGCCATCAAAGCCAATGATTTGTACTGGAAACCTTTAAAAGTGTAATTATCCAAGATTGTATTATCAAAAATAGACTCCAAAAAGATACACTTACCATTTAAATCGGATTCTAATAAGGAACAAAAATCAGCATCCAACTCTCTATTATCTGGGATCAGAACTTCTATAGGTAACTGAGTGCCTCTGTTTCTGATCATTTTTATAACTGAGTATGCAAGAACGGAATATTCTCCACCAGCAACCATTACTATACCGCTGCCTTGGTATTTTTTTTTGCCTGGATAGTTTATATTTTGGTTAATATAACTTATAAATTCCATTTGCTTTTCTTTAATTACAGATTTTACAGATTCTTGCACTTGTAAGTAAGCAGACTGCATGTTTTCGTAACTTAAAAGATTCCATTGAGTTTTCATCGAATCCTCCCAATAGCCAGGGCTTGGGCATTTTTGCTTGTATGTACCTAAAGAAGTATCTTTCAAAGATGTATCAGTGTCTTTTTCTTGAAATGTAGGGCTAAATGGGTTTGTAATTTTGGGGTCATAATCGTTGTAAATCTTGTTTATAATATTGCCAAAAATTGAATGAATTTCATTATCCGGTTTTAGAACACTGGTTGGAATGACTGTTGGGATAGATGCTGAGGATAATAAAGAAGTCGTGCTCGTTGCTGGAGTAGGCTTTGCTGTCTCAGGACTATTGTAAATTTCTAAGAAAGGCTCATTTTGAGCTGTAACAATGATGTTATTATTGTTTTTAATGTCTTGGTCTGAAGACCATTTTATTAGTAAAAGACTGCTTGAAAATATAAACAGAAGAAATATTAGAATGAAGTTTTTGTTGCTGTTTTGTCTTTTAAGAAAATTTAAATTTCTCCTTAGTGCACTCAGCAAAAACATGTTGTTTGGTCTGAGCGTAAACCGGTATTGTTCGCTTTGAAAAATGGCAAGCAAAACAGAGTAAATGATCTGTTTTTTATAACTAAGTGCTTGTCTTTAGCGCGTTTTTTTGCTTTTTCGTTTTATTTCCAAAAAAAAAAAAAAAAAGAGAGAGAGAGAGAATCAATAGTTGTTGGATTGTTTGAATGACATTTCTTCAAAATGAAAATACATTTCAACATCATTATTGAACATATGAGGATTGAATTTAGTCAAAATTAACTGATATTAAGCCCCAAATAACAATCGATCGTTAACTCCTTCTGAATAAAAAAAATTAAAAAAAATTTTTTTTTTTTTTTTTAAATTTTTAAAAAAAAAATGGTAATAACGAAATGAGTGAATAAACAAGTAAATAGCTCGGATTTAAAAGTTGATGAGTACTTTCAACAAATAAAGAAAGCAGTATTCAAAATAACCAACAGGCCAGCGCTAAACACAATTGAATACTGCTAATTGTTAAAGAAAAAATAAATTTATGCACTAATATGAGCGACAACACAAGCAATGCTAAGGTAGAAACAAGCAGCTCTGCCGGTTTGAAACCTAGTGCGGCATCGAGCATGGCGTCCGCACAAGCAACAAAACAACAACAGATATTCATGAAGCAAATAGTGGTTCAGTACTGCAACCACCACAACATAAACTTGCAAAATATACTGCACAATAAAGAACTAGTGAAAGAAATTCAACGGAAATCAATTTCTTTTTACAACTGGGGGGTTTTATCCAAGCCGCTGACGGTCAAAAACCAAAAAAAGCAGGTTTCCAACAGAGTCTTCAAAGAAAACATATCAGCCCTGGCAAATAAGTACAAAGACAAAGAGCCAAGTTTTATTTTGCATATTCATCCAAAGATCATCAAAATAACTGTGAATGACAAATCCCTGATTTTGAAAAACGATGAAGAAATCGTGAAGAACCTGCTTGAAAATGTTGCAAGAAACACCATTCCCTGTGACTTCATTGATCTTGTTGAAGACTTGAAAATAAATTACTACGAAGGAAACCTTCTGGTGAAAGTCATCAGCTACAGAGACGGTAAGCACAATGTGAAGACTTTCTTTACAGTATTAAAGCCTACAAACTATACTATTTACCAAGATATCGTGTCGCTGCAGGGAAACAGATCGCACGACTACTTGAACTTGAACTTAGAATCAACAATACTAAATGTAACAAAAAGAGATATTGACTTGGAGGGAGAGACCAGCTCTTTCACTCCATACAAAAGCACGGCTGACCAATTTTTGCATCACAGAGATCTAGATACCTCAAAAGATGGCGTGAAATCACAGTTCAAGCACATTCCTTTGAAGCAGCAGGAGAACGAGGAAGACGGTTTACTGTACAGCAGTGCTAAAAAGAGAGAGAACTCATTCTTCAATAAACTGGCTAGCTACAAGCAGAACGTTAAAATAGAGAAGCAGCATCCCCTGGCGGTAAGGTTCCACAATTACAAGCCAGAGCCTGTAGGTGGAAAAGGAAAAGGCTCGAAGAAAAAGGCTCCTGCCGGTGCTGGTTCATCTGCAACAAGAAAGAGAAAGGCTCCTGCAAGAAAAGCCCCAGCAAAGAAGAAGAAACCCGTGCCTGAAGAGAAAGATACGCCAGGTGAGAAGAAGTAGGTTTTTGGTGGTCAAGCTGTCCAGTGAGCACACCTTTATATTTTTATCTCTGGCTCTTTTAAATAGCCACTGGTGTTTCTTTCTGGTCATTATCAGTGCCAGGAGTTGATTGTCTCTGTTTTAAATAAGCAGCCACGGCTGTTTTGAATCAAAGTTACCCCCAAACATAAAAATAGCCTTAAGCGTGCATTAAAAAAATAAATAAATAAATACAGAAATAAAATAGTTCCAGCTTTAAAAGAAAATACGTAGGAGATGAAGCTCGGATCTAAACCTTTTAAAAAACGTGCTGTATATAACGTAAGGAGTTTTGGCAGGCATCCCTTCAAATGGAGCACTCATGTTTAAATAGGTACAGGCATGTGTATTCTGAAGGCGAAAAGGAATTTATATATATATATACATATATAGGCAGATCAAAAATATGCATCCAACCCCAAAATATATTCTATGCTTCAGATACAGCTGGACGACTCCGCTGATTTGGCTTTGCTACATGACATTACGCAATTTGTCAACGCAGTATACACCAGCCAAGCATTGAGCTCAAACACAGATGCTGTGATAACTGACAATGAATACGAAGAGTTTAATGAAGCTTTTTACAATCTCATTGATGAATGCTTCTATGGCTCCACCAGCAACCTATACGCGGCCAAAGACACCAAAGAGAAAATCAACAAAAAAGAGCTTTTTATTTTCAAATACATCAAGGAGTGCGAGTTCAAAACCTACGATTTTAGCTTCAGCACCATAGATAATTCGTGGGAGCAAAAGTTTAACTTGATTTATAAAATCATAGGCTCAAATCTGAAGAAGCACAGCTATTATCTAGTTGTTTTAGTTTATCTAATCAACAACAACTACATAGAGAACTTAATCGTGAAAAAAAATGTGCTTTTTTCAAGATTCTTTTTAAGTTCACCTTTTGTTGAGAGCATCAAGCTTTTATTTATCATTTTGCAACTCATGGAAAAGGTAAACAAAGAAAATTTTCTATGGACTAAATATTGCAAAGACTTAATAGACACTTTTTTTAAAAATCCTTTAGCATTTAATGCTTTGTTAGAAGAAAAAATTGATTTGTCTTATCACACTGAAGAATTCATCAAAAAACAGGTTTACAAAAACAAAATTTTTGCTCAAATAGTCATCGATGAGTTTCTAGGTAGCTACAACTATACTACAAGTTCCTTAAAAGAAAAGTCTTTTGAAGAAATTTATCAAAACAACATTCAAGTGATCAACATGATCATCAACGAAAACCCACAAAAAGAGCTCCCTTCTATCATACATACTCAGCTTCACTATAACACAAAATACTGTTATAATTGGATTATTCAAAGTAAATCAGCAGGCAAAAACATTATATGCCCTTCACCATACACTAAGATTGTGCAGTGCCATCATGTTTGTAAAATTGAAGCTGATATTACAACTAAAGCTATTTGTAGTCTTCCTAATAGCACTGTTCAGTTAGTCTCTTTGAAACATAAAAATAATCAATTTTTCAACAAGCATAGCATAGGCAATTCTGATTTCAGTTGGCATTCGCAACAATCAAAAAGCTATCCGGAACATATTTTAAAAAGAATTTTGGCAAAGTTATCAGACAAACAGCTAGTCTCCTTGCTAACAATGAACAAATCTGCATCTAAATTGATCTGTGAAATATTGTACTACAGGCCATATATTTCTTCCAAAAACAAAATGAGAAAATTTGAAGCTTCAATTTTTTATTCTTCAACACAAGCGACCATTTTTCCTTACTACTCCTTTGTAAAAAGACTCAATTTTTCGTTTTTTAACATCAACGTTGAGCCTGGGTCTTTAAAAATTCTAGGTGCATGCACAAGTGTTGAGAGATTGACGATGATTCGTTTGAAAGGCGTAACAGGCAAAGATATATCCATATTTGTCAGCAATTTAAAAAAAGATATTTTAACCAGTGTC
This sequence comes from Hanseniaspora hatyaiensis (nom. inval.), assembly GCA_030573555.1. NCBI lineage: Eukaryota > Fungi > Ascomycota > Saccharomycetes > Saccharomycodales > Saccharomycodaceae > Hanseniaspora > Hanseniaspora hatyaiensis (nom. inval.). The sequence continues at coordinate 20,178 of JAJMDM010000186.1, forward strand.
GATGTGACAAACACACCATTTTTAGAGGGAGATGAAGTAAGATCATTTATTGATAATTGTCAGCTGAGTTTGCAAGGGCTATACATGCCGAATTCTAAGTGCAGTTCGGAACTGCTATCGGAACTTTTTTCAACTTGCAAAAATTTAAAACGATTAAGACTAATGGAAACAAATTTTCTTACTAATGAATGTTTGCTAACAATGAGTGTCAACTTGCATAAAATTGTGGAATTAGATATTTCAAACTGTCAAAATGTCAACAGCTATGCTGTCTTTAAAGCTTTGGCTAGAATGCCAAATATAAGAGATTTTGTAGTTAATGGATGTAAAAATTTGGATAATTCTTTTATTAACTTACTATACGAAAATGAAGGCAGCCTGAAAAAACTAAAAAATTTCAATGCAGGTAATTTAAACCCTCTTTTTTCATTCCAAAACAAGGACATCGATCGTTTAGTGCAAATGGCTCCTAATATCAAACACCTGACACTGTCAAAGCATGTAGATCTTACTGATAATGCTCTAGAGTTTATAGGCAAACTGAAAAAATCACTAACGACCCTGAATATAGGGCATCTTAACCAAATAACAAAAGCAGGTATTATGCACCTAGTTGACTGCTACAGAATAACTTACTTAGATTTATCTGCGTGTGATGGCATAAATCCTGAAGGTTTTTTACTGTTAGCAAATTTTAAAAGGCTGAGAAGACTGGGCTTGGTTAAGTGTATAAAGTTGGATGACTACAGTTTTTTGAAGTATTTATCAAAAACTCAGGCACAATTAGAAAGAGTTCACCTGTCTTATTGTCCACAGTTGACTGCTTTTTCAATTTTGGAGCTACTCAAAAGACATTCAAATATGCAGCACTTGTCAGTCAGCGGAATACCAGCGATCCAATCTTTGCTGCCACATTTGAGAGAATTTTCTAGACCGGCTCCTTTAGATTTCACTTCGGAGCAGACAATAGCCTTTGCAATTTTCAGTGGAGTCAAAAATATTATACTTTTAAAAGAATACCTTTTAACCAAAGCCTTGGATAAAAATTTGTCAGAAATATTTGCGTTGCAGCTTACTGCAAATAACATGTTTGAAGGTTATTTAAAGCATAAAAAATATGAAAATTTGAATTATATGAATATGTTAAAATTCATATTAGTTCCTTTTTTCAACACTTGCTTTGCTTATGATTACTTGACAAACAAATATACTGTTCATGCTATCTACCATGAAGAAACAGCTGTTAAGTTAGAATTAAATGCTATTTTTGAGTATGTTAGTAACAGCACTTTTTTCAATTCCACAAAAGTTTTCAATTTTTTGAATAATGGATTCAGTTCAAAAAGCATTGATTTTTCTCTTCCAATAAACAATCTTACTTGTTCTTTAAAAGATTTAAAAAATTTACATAATGTAATAATAGCTGAAAATGAATCATCTGAAAAGTACAAAGTTAAAAACATGCAAAGCCTTTACAAATTGGCTGATTTGAAACAATTGTTTAAAGAAAACAACGAATGGATTTATTACATCAAAGAATATTTAGAATGCTGGGAAAATAATTTGTGCTGCTATTTAGCCATTTATGATCAAAGATCATCTTTTCAGCAATTCAAAAAAATTGACGTTAACATGAGACATTTAAAAGTTTTGTATAGAAATCTGTTTATGCTAAAAGAAAATTGCTTACACAAGGACTTTATCAATTATGCTCATCAAGTGGCGCCAATAATTGAGCACATTGCAACTAAATTTGAGCAGCTGACTTATTTAACTCTTTTCAAAGAATTCATAACATTGGACAATTCTTTGAAAACAATGAAGCTAATAGATAAGCCATCTATCATACAAATTTTAACAAAAAGCCTTAGAAAAGCAGTTTTAGAATTTAGAAATTTGGAATACAACAAAGAAAAAAGAGATCACAATAACTCTGAGTATTATTTGAAATTGCAAAAAATAGTAAGTAGAAGTGATGTTGAATATGATCAACAAATCTTAAATAACTTCAAGTACGAGCATACTGAAATATTTCCAGGATTCAGTTTTTAATGCAAATGGATTTTTTATACACATGTATATAAGCATACCTATATGTTACAGAATGTCTTAACAATGCCATTTTGAAACTTTATACTCTTCTATCAGTTAAAATCTGACGCACTAATTCTTGCTTTGTCACATAGGTTTCTGAAAATAGAATCATTTTGATTAAACAAATTTAAAGGTGTGTCAAATTCCTTAACTACTCCTGAATCTAAAACCAATATTTTGTCATAGTCTAAAATTGTTTTCAATCTATGAGCGATTGTTAAAATGGTTGTTCCAGTGCCAAAATTTTCTTTTATTTTCTTTTGAATTTTGGCATCTGTTTCGTAATCCACTGAAGAAGTGGCTTCATCAAGAATAAGAATTTTTGATTTCTTCACTACTGCTCTAGACAAGCCTAATAATTGTCTTTCACCCAACGAAAAGTTGTTTCCATCTTCTTCAACGTCTCTATACAAATGGAACTTATGGCCATTTTCAGCATCTTGTGGAAACTGCTGCTTTTTAACCATCTCTAAATCCTTTTCTTCGATTGCTCCAGAATTTACTAGAGCTGCCCAAAGTTCTTCATCTGTGTACTCATTGAAAGGGTCCAAATTTCCTCTTATCGTTGTTTGAAACAATACGGATTCTTGAGGTATAATGTTCAATTTGCTTCTTAAATTGTACAGTCCTATTTTAGAAATATCTACGCCATCAATAATAATTGAACCGTTTTCTATTTCGTTGATTCTAAATATACAATTTATAGTTGAAGATTTACCACATCCAGTTTTACCACAAATGCCAACTTTTTCACCATCTTTTATTTTGAAACTTAAATTTTTCAACACTAATGGCAAATTGTCTCTATATCTCATAGTAACGTTGTTAAACTCTATTGAAGCAGAACTTGGCCATTGAGAACCTGGATCATTCTTTTTATAAACACCCTCTGATTTAATATCTGTTGCAAAATGAGAAATTCTCTCTGTAGAGTTCATAAAGTTTTCAAACTCAGCAGTTTGTAGCACTAGCATTCTCAAGCTTCCTGAAAGTTCAAGCAAGTAATTTATCAAAACCCCAGTGGCTGCAGGCCCAATAGAAAATACTCCAGTAACACACATCAAACAAACTATAAAAGTTGCAATAACAGCTAGCATCATTGTCCAAGCAGAAGCCCATCTTTGCAGTCCCTGAAAAGTTATTGTAGCTTCATTTTGTTTATTTGTCGTGTAATCATTTCTAAAAATAAACATGTCTTGCATCTTAAACATTGCAATTGTGTCAATTCCAGATATTGTTTCTTGAAAGTTGTTTACAACAAACGATCTTTGGATGGATTCTAATCTTTTAACTTCTCTTCCTGTTGTTTGGTAAATGTCTCTAATAACAAAAAACATAAACAATAAAAATGGTATAGCAACAGCAAACCAAGGCAAGTAAATGATAATTAAAATTGCAATTCCAACAATATTTGCAATTCCGTAGCACACCATATCTATGGCAAAAGGCAAATCATTATCCATAACATCAATGTCTTTGGAAAATCTATTGATAATAGTACCCAAAGGCGTAGTGTCAATATAGGACATTGGGACACGTAAAATATTTTGTGCTGAGACATTATGCATATTCAATGATGAAGTCAAATTAAACATGAAAATAAACAAACTTTCGGTAATTGTGAAAATAAAAGAGCCGAATACCATCAAACAATAAATTCCAATGTAAAACCCATTGGGTCTTTGTTTAAATTTATATTCACTCCAATAAGAAAGCCATACACCGCTAAATATAAAGCAGAATTGATTTACAGCTAAATTGAGTATCAATCCTAAAGACAAAGATTTCCAATTGGAACCACCAAACTTCATGTAATTCTTGTAAACAGATAAATCCAAAGAATTTACACTTCTGTGTTCTTTTTCTGTAATTCTACCACTTTTTCTCTGTTCTTGAATAAAATCGTTTTTATTTACTTCATCGCTGTTATCAGCAAAAGACAAAGAGTCTTCTGTTAAAATTGAAGTTTTGTCTTTTTCATTCGCAACTTCTTTTTCAGTATCCATATTGTCTTCACTAGCATCACTTAATTTGTCTGTATCATTTTTAGTTTGAGACGTACTTATTAAAGACTTAAAATCAGGATTGGCAATGATTAGTTCATCATATGTGCCTATTTCAACCTTACCTGATTGGTTGATGAAAATTATTCTATCTGCTTTAGATGTAAGGTTTAGTTGATGTGTAGCCAAAACTCTTGTTTTATTTTTTAAAAAACCCAAAAAGCAATTCTCCATTATATGTTTACCAACATTAGCATCAACTGCAGACAAAACATCATCAAACAAATAAATGTCAGCGTCTTTGTAGCATGTTCTTGCTAAAGCCAATCTTTGTCTTTGTCCTCCAGACAAAGTAACACCCCTTTGCCCAATTTCTGTTTCTTCGCCTGAATGCAATAACTTCAAATCATCTTTTAGGCTGCAAACATCCAGAACTTTTTCGTATCTTTTAGTATCACAAGATTTTCCAAAAATGACATTATTTTTGAATGTAGTGTTTTGAATCCAAGGTTCAGCATTTAGCAGCAGTTCACCATTTATTTTTACGTTACCAGCAGTTGTTTCCATTAGATCTGACAGCCCATAAAGCAAAGAAGTTTTTCCAGACCCAATCATACCAGTAACAATGATAAACTCACCTTTTTTAATATCAAAAGACACGTTTTTTAAACCTTTGAAATTAACACTGCTTGAAGTATTTTCTGTTTGCTCTTGCCCTTCCTGTTTTTCTTGTTCTTCTTCCTCATTCTTGGTCCATTCAAAAGTGCAGTTTTCAACTTCAATACTATTTTCGATATTTGTGCACTCTTTTTTCTGCAAACTTTGGTCTGATGCCTCCTCTAGCAACAAAAACTCCTGAACTCTTTGAAAAGCTACATAGGCAGTCATACTACTAGAAAAAATTTCTGGCAGCATGAACATGAATCCTGTAAGTGAAGAAAATAATGTCAAAGAAGAAAATAGGTTGGCAGTAGAGGCTAGATTTTTGTGAATACCAAAGTAAGCAACAAAAACTAGTAACGGAGCAAGTAATGGGGTCATAACGCCTATTCCTACATATGCTGCTATGCAACTTTGAAACTTTCTTAATTGACTGACTTCAGCCTTTCTGGAGGATGTTATTTCTCGATAATAAGCGTTTTCCCAACAGTAAAATTTGATTATTTTTAGGTGGTTAGATATTTCTCTAATCAAACCTATTCTTTTATCTGTGTGAGTGTTTGCTCTTATTCTATATCTGTATGCAAAAGAAAATCCATAAACTCCTAAAAGAGTTGAAACTAAAAAAAAAACACATCCAATCAAAGAAATAGCACCAACATTGTATACCAATTGTCCAATTACAATCCCAAGAGCTGGTGGAAAAGCAAAAACCATAGGCAAGGTTGCAATCCCCATTTCAATTCTATTCAAATCTGTTGTTGACATTGAGGAAATCACCGATTGCGAAAACTTTTTTTTAGAGGATCTTGAAAGTTTGAAAGTTTTTATAATGATGGCTCTCTGTAATACAGATCTAGTAAATCCACCAACTACATAAGAGCTAAAATAAGACTGTGCATTCATAAGTCCAAATACAAACAAAAGCAGAGAAGATCCTATGGCATAGCCAACACCACTGTTGGGCTTCAAAGATGTGAAAATTGCTTTCTTTTCCACAAATGTTATCAATTTCTTTGATACCAAAGGAAGCAGTGCTAAAGCTGAATTGCAGATGATCACATATATGATAGATAGCGAGTATTCAAATTTAAAAGTCTTGAAGCATGCCCATACAAGGCCAAAGCTTGATAGCTCATGGTTTTTCTTTGTTGAGTCCCAATTGCCAGAAAATTGTGTGTACAACTCTTCTACAGTATCTTTTTTGTTTATTTTAAACAAATCATTAGGCTGCACTGTTCTCTTGTAACCTATTTTGATGATTGGCATAACCCATTTAAAAAATAAAAAGTCCAGAATCCCAAATCTGTGTTTTGGCAAAAACTTTCTTTGCTCATCGTTTTCAGGTATTTCAGGCAAATTTTTCGAAAGAAATTTTGAAAAAAATCGTTGTTGCGGCAAGTATTCCGACTCAGTTACTCTTTCCAAATCGTCTAGCCACAAGGCATGAAGATTATCAGGCATCGAATAGAGTTTATATGCCTGTCAGTTGCTGTTGTCTGGGTTTTTCCTGTTTTACTTCTGGCTCATGTAGAAAATTGCTTGTCATTCAGTTTAAATACAATTTTTCATACAAATAAAAGAAAAGAAATTCAAGAAAAAAAAATGTTTTTCAACCAATCTTGAAAAAAAAAGATATTCGATGACTATTTGGCTTCTATTTTCCTTAGCCAAAATAAGAACAAATTGCTTGCCAAGTAAGAATATTATAATCCCTAAAAATCCTGCACCCTTCTCAAAAGATACATTAAAGGAGTCAAATTGTAAAATATGCCAAAATAGCAAACTAAAAAGGCATATGAATTCGTGCATCCAGCTACATCTTGAGAGTGCCCATACCTGTGTTTATTAAACAATGCCTAAGATTTTAAATGGAAACTCAAGAGATTGTTGCGGAATATACGCGTCATACATTTGGCACATTCTGCTGCTTCTCAACCTTTTTTTTTTTAAAATTGAGCAGTAATAATAAGGATATTACATAATTGCACCCCTAGCTAGCGGTTTTAAGCAAGCTTAAAAACCGTTAGCACTATTTTTTGCTATACGCCGCGCGGTTAAAAAAAAAAAATCTTGAGAGACAGTCATGTGCGGATTTAAAGGGTCAAAAAAAAACAAAATTTAAAAAAAATAAATTATACCTCATAAGGGGCTCGAACCCTTGACATTTTGATTAAGAGTCAAACGCTCTACCAACTGAGCTAACAAGGTGAGTAAAATTTATTATGTCCTTTGCATTTACTGGTGGTACACATTGTCTTGTTATCAAAGCTTTTGTAATGCGATGGCCGTACTCCAAAATGGTCAGGCAAATGCTTGTTTCTTGCTTAGCCATTCTGTGCAATTGGTTTTCTCAAACTGCCAAAAGATGCTTTCAGCATGTGTATGTCACAGCACTCAAAGTTAGAGTAATGAAAGCACAAAATTTGTCACAACCCTCGTGTTTTTCTTAAAGCTTGAAGGTCTTTATGTTAGCATTTTCTTTTGCTCTGCTCATATAACTTTAATGCTTATTACAACATCATTACCATTGTCTTTAAAGCTTAAATCATTAGCTAAAAAAGTAAACTCACTATGGTACACAAAAAAAAAAAGAATAGTTTTAGAAGAATATATATTGGATCTATATAGATTAAAGGTAAACCCTAAATAACGAACATTTCATATTACCAATTTAAGCTAATACTGAGAAAACAACAATTATCACATTATCAAAGCAGAGCAAATAAAAGCAAATAGAGTTAAGAAATTTTTTGATTTCAAAGAAGAAGCCATGTTGACTGTTTCAACGGTGTTGACACTTGTTGATGAATAGCTAGAATATGAAATAACAGGTGTGCTATGGGTGGTAGCTACTGAGATTAGAGTAGATTCATGTGTGTTATCTGGTTGTGTTGTGGTCAATGCAGTGCTTGCCTCTACTGGCTTAGAAGAAGTCAAAGACCCAGTGTCAATGGTACTTGTTTGGCTAGCTGGTTGTGTACCTGAAGCACCTCCGTTACCTGGAGCTGGTTGTGTACCTAGAGCTGGAGGTGTAGACATCGATTCGTTTGAAGTTTCAGAAGAAGTCACTGATACTGAAGTGCCGGTGGAGCCACCAGAGTTTGTTGGAACGCTGGCTTGTCCTGAATTTGAAGCTGAGATTATACCGCTAGAAGCAATTTCGCAAGCCACATCAGTGCATGTTTTTGTGTCTGTTATGTGAGTAGCACTTTCAAATGTAGTAGAAGTCAGAGTGACTGATGTGGTATAAAACATTGTGCCCGATTCAGTAAGAGAACTGGAATTCCAGCCTGCGAAAGTAGATTTTGAAATAATAGAAGCAGGAGTTTCAACGACGACAACGGAAACGGTGGTTGGGTTACCGTCGCTACCAGTGACTACACTTTCAGATGTAACGGTGGTGGTAAAGCTACCGGTCCATGGGGTGGTGATAGTTGATTCAGGAGTCTCAACAACGACAACGGAAACAGTGGTTGGTTTGCCATCGCTACCAGTTACAACAGTGCTTGAGGTGGTGGTTGAGGTGAATGTACCGGTCCATGGGGTGGTGATAGTTGATCCAGGAGTTTCAACAACGACAACGGAAACGGTGGTTGGTTTGCCATCGCTACCAGTTACAACAGTGCTTGAGGTGGTGGTTGAGGTGA